>JARPMJ010002278.1:0-47500 GCA_033366665.1 Phoxinus dragarum
ATTCTATAGGGGGCTGTATATTATATAGGGGCTGTATACTCTATAGGGGGCTGTATACTCTATAGGGGCTGTATACTCTATAGGGGGCTGTATACTCTATAGGGGGCTGTATACTCTATAGGGGGCTGTATACTCTATAGGGGGCTGTATACTCTATAGGGGGCTGTATATTCTATAGGGGGCTGTATACTCTATAGGGGGCTGTATACTCTATAGGGGGCTGTATACTCTATAGGGGGCTGTATACTCTATAGGGGGCTGTATACTCTATAGGGGGCTGTATACTCTATAGGGGGCTGTATACTCTATAGGGGGCTGTATACTCTATAGGGGGCTGTATATCTATAGGGGGCTGTATACTCTATAGGGGGCTGTATATTCTATAGGGGGCTGTATACTCTATAGGGGGGCTGTATACTCTATAGGGGCTGTATACTCTATAGGGGGCTATAGGGGGCTGTATACTCTATAGGGGCTGTATACTCTATAGGGGCTGTATACTCTATAGGGGCTGTATACTCTATAGGGGGCTGTATACTCTATAGGGGGCTGTATACTCTATAGGGGGCTGTATATTCTATAGGGGGCTGTATACTCTATAGGGGGCTGTATACTCTATAGGGGGCTGTATACTCTATAGGGGGCTGTATACTCTATAGGGGGCTGTATATTCTATAGGGGGCTGTATACTCTATAGGGGGCTGTATACTCTATAGGGGCTGTATACTCTATAGGGGGCTATAGGGGGCTGTATATTCTATAGGGGCTGTATACTCTATAGGGGGCTGTATACTCTATAGGGGCTGTATACTCTATAGGGGCTGTATACTCTATAGGGGCTGTATACTCTATAGGGGCTGTATATTCTATAGGGGGCTGTATATTCTATAGGGGCTGTATACTCTATAGGGGGCTGTATACTCTATAGGGGCTGTATACTCTATAGGGGCTGTATACTCTATAGGGGCTGTATACTCTATAGGGGCTGTATACTCTATAGGGGCTGTATACTCTATAGGGGCTGTATATTCTATAGGGGGCTGTATACTCTATAGGGGCTGTATACTCTATAGGGGGCTGTATATTCTATAGGGGGCTGTATACTCTATAGGGGGCTGTATACTCTATAGGGGCTGTATACTCTATAGGGGGCTGTATATTCTATAGGGGGCTGTATACCCTATGGGGGCTGTATACTCTATAGGGGGCTGTATACTCTATAGGGGGCTGTATACTCTATAGGGGGCTGTATATTCTATAGGGGGCTGTATACTCTATAGGGGGCTGTATACTCTATAGGGGGCTGTATATTCTATAGGGGGCTGTATACTCTATAGGGGGCTGTATACTCTATAGGGGGCTGTATACTCTATAGGGGGCTGTATACTCTATAGGGGGCTGTATACTCTATAGGGGGCTGTATACTCTATAGGGGCTGTATACTCTATAGGGGGCTGTATACTCTATAGGGGGCTGTATACTCTATAGGGGGCTGTATACTCTATAGGGGGCTGTATATTCTAGCCCCCAGCTTGTGTTTTCTGAGGTGACAGTTATTTTGGAACATTATCTTAGATCAATTATTTCCTTCGCGACAAGTTATTCAGCCACAAAGACACATATGTATCGTGTTCATTTCTTGTCCCTTTTTATAGAAAATATTCGCAAACTTGTAAACTATATAATGAATTGTTTGACCGAGCTTGTAAAATAAGCCATGGTCATCATTTACTCTCTCATGTCGTTCCTTCATGATATAAACAAAACAAAAGCATCATACAAGTATTATAGAATAGCACTATATTCCATACGACTCCATAGTGAAATGAAGAAGAAGCAAGGGTTATTTTCCAAGGGTTAATTATTCAAATCAATACTCAGGAGACTTATAATTTAATCATTTTATTATTTTTGATTTAAAAGACCATTTATTGTAGTGATTTTACATGCATTTTCAATCTTTTAACCAGTGTTTTATTATATATTTTTTTCTTATTCTATTTTAATCTAATTTTAAAAAGTGTTTCAAACCCCTGATACAGTATAAAGAAAAGAAGTGTAAAAGTCTCTCTTCTGAGTTATTCGCACAGATGCTCGATTCCTATCGTTAGTGTTTTATTCACTCGTCATAATTCTGTCATGATGATGATGTGGAAATACATGATTGTCATTAAGATCAAGATCACATCGGGTCATAATTCAGCTTGAGTGAACAGCTACTGATCATTAAACCCATTTCAGGAGCATTAAGCTGCACTGTAATATTAAAAAAATATTATATACAATCAAATAATTATTGTACAGGCTTTAGTTAACATTAGTGTTGTTCATTGTTGTAAACCGTTACCCTATGTGCTCTAATGTTTCACAGGAAGGAGGAGCTAAAAAGACTCAACTTTGAGAATAGTGAGAAATCAATAATTATCTCTGTGTGGATGTGATTGGTCTGATGACATCATCTCTGCGCGTGGATGTGATTGGTCTGATGGTCTGATGATGTCATCTCTGTGTGTGGATGTGATTGGTCTGATGACGTCATCTCTGGGCGTGGATGTGATTGGTCTGAAGGTCTGATGACATCATCTCTGCGCGTGGATGTGATTGGTCTGATGGTCTGATGATGTCATCTCTGTGTGTGGATGTGATTGGTCTGATGACGTCATCTCTGGGCGTGGATGTGATTGGTCTGATGACATCATCTCTGCGCGTGGATATGATTGGTCTGATGACGTCATCTCTGTGTGTGGATGTGATTGGTCTGATGACATCATCTCTGCGCGTGGATGTGATTGGTCTGAAGGTCTGATGACGTCATCACTGCGCGTGGATGTGATTGGTCTGATGACGTCATCTCTGCGCGTGGATGTGATTGGTCTGATGGTCTGATGACATCATCTCTGTGCGTGGATGTGATTGGACTGATGGTCTGATGACATCATCTCTGCGCGTGGATGTGATTGGTCTGAAGGTCTGATGACGTCATCTCTGCGCGTGGATGTGATTGGTCTGAAGGTCTGATGACATCATCTCTGCGCGTGGATGTGATTGGTCTGATGGTCTGATGACATCATCTCTGTGCGTGGATGTGATTGGACTGATGACATCATCTCTGCGTGTGGATGTGATTGGTCTGATGGTCTGATGACATCATCTCTGCGTGTGGAGACTGGCGGGCTGGTACACGGGAACCCCCGGGTCGTGAAGCGAGGGAAGGCCTTTAATGGCGTCCGCCGCCTTCTCCGCGATCATGATGGTGGGGGCGTTGAGGTTCCCGCTGAGCATGCTGGGCATGACGGAGGCGTCCACCACCCGAAGGCCCTGGACCCCGTGCACCCGCAGGTCCGGCCCCACCACCGCCCCCCCGTCCCCCGGGCCGCCCATCTTACAGGTGCAGGACGGGTGATACGCGCTGTCCGCTTTACGCCGCACGAACGCGTCGATCTCAGCGTCGGACTGGACCTCGGGGCCCGGCAGAACCTCGGGGCCCCGGAACGCATCGAAGGCTTCCTGAGCGAAGATTTCCCTCGTCAGCTTAACGCTTTCTCTGAACTCCAGCACGTCAGCGTCTGTGGGACGGACAACCTTTATTAGTATTTGCTGATTTGTAGGGGAGTAACAATATATCGCAATACAAAAATAAAATAATACAATTAAATTAAACATTTCATGGGCCGTCCTACACCATAGTAAGTCAATTGGGCAACTTTGGGCCGCTCCTGTAGCGCCGAAAAAAAAGTGGAAGAAGAAGAATAAGTATGAGTAATAACAATACTGTTGCTAAGCACCATTAATAACAGACTTCACATAATCTTCACATAATACGGTTGTACTGATAAGCAGCTTTAAAAAATATATGCCTTAACCTGCCTTTTAAAAATATGAATACTAGTACCCTCTTTCACTTTATTTGATAAAGAATTCCACATTTCTGGAGCATAGTGTCTAAGGCTGTTTACACGGAAACGATCTGAAGAGAAAACGCAGAAGTGGCGTTGCATTATCACGTTTCATTCTGCGTTTAGACGAGCGTTATGGGGGGAATCTGCATATGGTGACGCAACAGTGTGTGAGATTGGATGTAGTGTGCACTCCAGACGGCTAGGTGGCGATGTGGAGCACTGACAGTGAAAGAGACGCTGACACAGTTTGTCATGTTTAATACGGTAAAGCTGCTGCTTTAACCCTCGCTGCTCTTCGCCTGTCGCTCAATTAATTTTTTTTGTCAATGAATTTAATGCTATATTTTAGTTTGATAATGGTTTGTTATTGTCCTGTACTGGCGCATGCCTGTGACGTAAACGCGTACGCGACGCCTTCACTGTCTAGCAGACTTTAGCGTTTTTACCGTTTTTACCCTTTAGACGGGAACGCGGCGGTGGAGCGTTTTTAAGATTTCCACTCTGGAGGGGGGTTTCACTTTTTGGCGTTTCCCCCGCGAGCGTTCTCGTGTAAACCGGGCCTAAAGCAGCGCCAGCTGATCGTGTATGAGGAACTGTGTGCCAGAAGATTAGCATCAGAGGATCTTAATCCACGATTAGGAACATATCTTGACAGACAGTCTGAAATGTATAAAGGAGACAGATTGTGCTGAGTTTTATAAACCAATAAAAGAAACTTAAAATCGATCCTTTGATGAACTGGTGACCAATGTAATTCCATTAAAACGGTGTAATATGTTCTCTCCTGTTTAAGTTCATTAGTACTCTGGCTGCTGCCTTTAGAATCAATTGTAAATTGATACAAAACCAAATTTTAACATTTTAATCAATAGTACACTTTTAATAAACCTTTTCCCATATGTCTTGGATTATCGCAATAATATCGTATTGTGATATATACCGAATCGTGACATGACGGTTTCACCTCTAGTTCTGCGTAACTTGGGAATGATCAACATTTCAGAACCTTTTTCTCTACTAGGGGATGAAGAATGATAATATTCTGTGCGAATCAAGCGAATGAGAGCCCGGACCACAACATAGAGCGGCTCAGATCCGGTACACAGGGATTCCACGCGGCCCGGATGTGGACCGGGTCTGGGCCGGGTGTGGACCGGATGTGGACCGGATGTGGACCGGGTGTGGACCGGATGTGGACCGGATGTGGACCGGGTCTGGGCTGGATGTGAACCGGGTCTGGGCCGACTCGATGTGGCTGTGCGGGAGTGAACGCACCGGTAGAGAGGTAGTTCGGCTGGATGATCGGGTGAGCCTTCGGGTCTTTACTCTTCAGCTTGAGCCACCCGACACTCGAGCTCCTCATGGGTCCAACGTGAACCTGCACACGCACACGCACACACACACACACACACACACACACACACACACAGCATTAGAATGATGGAGGGAGACGACATCACTTCCTCAGCTGCAGGTGTTCACACATTACTGTTCATTTCCTAAACGAAATCTATGACGGAAGATGTCTGTTGACGACCTGAGACAAGGCGATGAGGTCATTAAACGATAACGATAAATGTCACGAAGTTAAATCCCCCAATCAGAGCTCTTCTGTTAAACCCTACAGAACGTGCAGTGTGTTTTCCACCGATCAAACCTCCGGTGCTGAACTGATAAACACACACGAGTCTCCACTATCTGCGCTTGTGTTTGCGGAGTAAACGCTCTTAACTCTGTGTGGCGATACAGCGACTGTGCTGTTCTTTAATACAAGACAACTGGAATTATTGAATTATAAGGAATTTCACTGTCTTCATTTCTGAGGTTTCTTGTTTTAACAGTATATGATAAATCGCCTGTAATAAATCAGGAGTGGATGAGGAAGAATAAACCGTGCGTATGATTCAACGTTCTCTTGATTTGTGTTTATAGGTGAACATGCAATAATTCTGATGAAATAGGAAAATTTATTTCTATGTATTATAATTTTGAGCAAAATAATCGGGATTATCAATTTAACCATTATTCAAATGTGATTAAGTTGTCATTGACTAAACAAAAACAGGACAAGGTTGACAAAATATGCTAAAAACAAAAAAGTACATTTTACACCCAGGACTAAGGGTCACACTTTAGATTATGGTCCAATTCTAACTATTCACTAACTATTAACTACGACTTTTGCCTCAAATTACACGCAACTAAACTAACCCAGTCCTGCCGATCTTTACTTAATATCCTAATGATTTTTGCCATAAAAGAAAAATGGATAATTTTGATCATTTTTTGGTATAGTTGCTATTGGCACAGATATACCCGTGCGGCTCCAGACTGGGTCTGTGGACCAGCGTCACAAATATATAATTATATATGCAATACATTAAGAAACTCAATAAACTCGTAATTTCTGATAGTCAGTAAGGCAGTTGTTAAGTTTAGGATTAAGGATGTAGAATATGATCATGCAGAATAAAGCATTAATCTGTGATTTATAAGTACTAATAAACAGCCAATCTCATAGTAATATGCATGATAATAAGCAATAGTTCATAGTGAGAACTGGACCCTAAACTAAAGTGTTCCTATACTTGGACTAAGACAAGTAGCTGACAAAGTGAACACTATCCCACACACACTCATGGCAAGGCGATCGAGTTCATGTTACTGCGAGTCGTCTGCATGATTTACTCTGCGCTCCGCCTGTGGCTTGTGTAGTCTGGGTTTAAAAGACGCTTAGTAACATTATTGACAGCACTGATGTCTTCTGTAGAGCGCTCTTCATAGTTGATCACGGTGAAAGAAAAGCATCTACTGTGGAAATAAAGAAATAAAGCTGCTCGACTGGAAACCACCGGCATTGTGAGGGAGTGACTCACTAATAATCCTGCTGTTGACATGATTCATAATGCGCTGTTGTGTGTGTGTGCGAACAGTCTGTTCTCCAGAATGTGAATGCTAGGCTACACCCGCTACACAAAGACACAGTCGTTGAGTGAACACCCATCTCTCTTTCGGCTCGAGTTACATAGACAGAAGTGTGTAGTCCTCACTACTCAGACCTGGAAGGCCTCGATCTGGGAACTGACGCGTCCGTGGTCGATGACCTGAGACGGAAGGAAGTGGAACTGGATGTCCGGATGAGGAACGCCGGGACGACTGCGGATGAATCCGCCGCTCTCCAGATGAGCCGTAGCACCGTAACCTACAGCAAACACACAGGGGTCAGACAACAGTGACACACTTTCCTGATCGTGTACTCACCCAAGGCCATCCCAGACCCATGTGACTTTCTCTCCTCAGTCCAAGAGAAACGCCATCTAATGCAAGTGATGTAATGCCCAACCGTCTTGTGAACGCTCCTCACAGAGCCGGACCATGAGCATTTGTAGTTCACAGTAGATAATCTTTGATGTAATTCTTTAAAGCTGCCTAACTATGGATTTTGGACCATCAAAAATGCTCTGTTGAGCTCCATTCACTCTCATTAGATGGAGAATGTTTTCCTCCAAAACCTTCATTTCTCTTTGGCTGAAGAAAGAAAGTCGTGTATATATATCTAGTATGGCCATGGGGTGAGTAAACAATCAGGAAATATTCATTTTTGGCTGAATTATTGGATGCTTCCATTAGAACTGAACATATTCAACAATATATAAATATTTGAGTGCATCTCATGAAGGTCACAGAGGAAATCAGGACTGGTGATTGCCATTAGATCCTCCTGGGGTTTTGGTAGATGTTTGTAAAGTGACTTTTATCAGAATTTTATCAGTTCATGCCTGGGAATTGAACCCATGACAATCTATAGTTAAAACCACGTTTATTTATACATGAATGGGTCAAACTTTACAAGAGGCGTCTTTAACTACTACATACTTAGTTTTAATCGAAATGATTTAACCCCATTGCAAATCAGATAAATTGGCTAAATGTACAGACTTTCAGCGGTTTGCAATGAACAAATCAAACACAAGTCATTGAAATAGCTCAGCACAACAAATGTTTCAAGTGGTTTCCTCAAATTCAACTGAAAATGCAACTTCTAATGACTTCTGCCGTCTCAAAAGTATTCACCCCTTCATGGCAAGCGTCTTTAGCTCTCAGTGGACGAGCCTTCTGCGGTTACGAGCCGCTGAAGACGAGATTTCGAGATTCTCAGCCTACAAAAAAAAAATCCTGTAAAATTATACTAATAAGTGGGCCTAATAATATAAATAAAAATGATATTAACAAAAAAATATATAAAATATATATAAAAGTAACTATTGGGCCTGAATTTTGATAACTGAGCTTTTGCGCAACGCACACGAATAAAATTTAAACTGGCTTATATCCATTGTACACAAAATGTACAATGCTGTAAAATTAAACGAATGTAAAATTACATTCTGTAAAATTGCTGCTGTAAAATTAAACAAATAAATGGGCCTAATAATATAAATAAAAATGATATTAAAAAAAATATACATAAACGTTTTAAAGGGGTCATGACATGAGAAACCAAATTTGCCTTGATCTTTTGGTATATAAGAGGTCTTTGTACCATTAAAACGTCCTGCAAGTTTCATAGCTTAAGACGTCCTCCCCATTATAAACGAATCATTTATTTAATCAAGCTCTAAATACAGCTCGTTCTGGATCCACGGTAAGAAGTGACGTCACGGTACGAAGTGACGTACCAGCGTTTGCATGTGACCGCCTCCAGCACGAGACAACTACGCTTAAAGCGCAAGACAACTACGCTCATTTCGTATCGTTGTCGCGCCCGCGCGCGCCGCGGACGTATTTTTTGCAGACGTCCCAGTCACGGCAGTGTTAGTTTAAAGACCCACTCCGATGAAAATCATGTTTTTCTAGGTGTTAACATGTTCTTGTGGCATTTTTCTGATGTTAGAGAACATATCTTGAGAAAAATAAGCTCAAAGTTGTATTTCTAAGTATTTCTACATTCAAATGTCTGTGAATCAGTAGCAGACGCTAAAATGCCGTTTAAAATAGACTGGAGTTGTGACGTAGTAACTCCACTGGGCGGGGCCACGAGCTCATACTCAAATTGGAACACATACTGTAACAAATAAGTCACTTTTCACCGTCTATCAATCGTCAAAACTAAAGTTTGGAGAACATCACAGACTAATCCTGTCAGTATTACATCATTACATAATGAGAGAGGGCAGCCAGCCTCCTCCAGCCAAGCAACAGGCGACATTCGTGCATGTGAAATTCCGCGCTCGTTCAGGTAAGTAAGACTTGCACACGCCGGGTGGCGACGAGTTTCGCCTGTCGCAGTCGTTTGTCCCCTCGTGTGTCAAGCCCATCACTCGTGAGAGAGTCAGTCAGTTTTTCAGATAGAGCGGTGACATTAGCATCATAATAATCCCAAAATTCCGAGCAATCCACTGATACTAAATATGTCCTGATTGATCACTGTGGGAGGGATGAAATATCGAGGCGAAGTCGAGCTGTTTTTTACCGCGACGTCTCGGAGTGAAATAATGATCGGTGATAACTTTGATTAACTTCGGATATTAATAATTAACGTGTATATATAATACTGTAATGCTTCTCCGTGCCAACGGCTCCGCCCACAACGCAGAGGCGAATTGCTAATGAGCTACTGCCGCTCTGCTGAAGCGAAGTCCCAGAAAACGGCACAGGTTTTGAGATGTTGGCTAAAAATGGCATAATCATAATTTAAAGACCACTGGGAATGTTTAAAAATAGCTCAAAATATGATCGGAGTGGGACTTTAAGCGTTTGTTCTATACATTTGAAGGATGACTGTTTTGAGCTTTGCCAGAAAACTGTTGCTCAAAGATAAGTCCGTGCCGTCTATTCTGGGCTCAGCATCGACGACGCAAACTGTAAGTAATGTATTTAAAACTTTAAACTACTTTTTAAATACGCTGAAAGATCCAGTCGTCAGGGAAAAATGGATGCACTTTATTTTTTGCGGACGTCCCAGTCATGGCAGTGTTCTATACATTTAAGGATGACTGTTTTGAGGAAAAAATCCCAATATGATGCTTGGCTTTGCCAGAAAACTGTTGCTCAAAGATAAGTCCGTGCCGAGTCTGGGCTCATAACGACGACGCAAACTTACTTTTTACCATGGCTAATATAAACACATTTGTATAAGAGAATCTTGAAAATATGTCGCCTTTCTAGTAAGTTACGTTAGGCCGCCGCCTACATGTGATAGAAAATTAAAAATGTTGCCTTTATCAATGCTGCATCTTCAAAGATGGCCTGTGCATGCATTTTTGTCCGTGGTACACCCTATCATTTCATTGGAATTAGTTAAATAATGTTAAACTGTTAGCAAATTAAGCTATAGGATAATTATGCAACAATAATCCGTTTTCAAGTGTCTCGGGTTAATTTTTTTTTATTAATTCAAAATAGTTTCACTTTCCATGTGGACACGGGCTGATCCAGTCTTCGTTGTTGTGGTGATGGTTCATTTTCCTCTGATTCCGGCTCAAACATAATAAGGTTTTATCATTGCAAGAGCCATCGCTTCGCATGCATCACCCGCTACTAAACAGTTACGCCGAATCCGCACAGGTTCTGGCTGGGGGAGTTAATAATTGATGCATAGGCACTGACGTTAGCCAATCATAACAGTGGGCGTTAACACTGAACTCTTAAAGGGGAAACACCCCCAAAACAGACTGTGTGAATCAGAGGATGAGAAACAGGGTGGGAAAAGGTCATAAATCACTACATTTTAAAAGTTTTTTGTAAAAAAAACTATAGTAATACTATAATTGCACCTAAGGGAACACAATAATAAAATAAAATAAACCACGTCATGACCCCTTTAAAAGTAAATGAACTATTACGCCAACATTTTGATATCTGAAGTTTTGCGCAGCGCGCATGATTAAAATGTTTATTGGCTTATATCAATTGTACAAAAAAACTGCTGTAAAATGAAACGAATCAATGGGCCTAATTAGCCTTCATAAATAAAAATATACAGGCTATAGGCCTGCATCAAAGTTTTAAAAGTAAATTAACTATTAGGACAAAATTCTTATAACTGAACTTTTGCGCAGAGGATTACAATTTAAATTGGCTTATATTGTGTAAAAGAAAGAAAGAATTGTTATCATAGAAGAACTTATCTACACTGTAAAACCCAACAAGTTAAGCTAACTCAATTCATTTGAGGAAACTGATTACCTCAATTCAATTAAGTTTATAAAAACAATAGTTATGAGTAACTTATTTTAATCGAGTCCACTAAAACAATGATATTTCTTACTACACAATTCAACTTTACACTGCATTTAAATAATTTATATAGCGGAAACTTCACTATATTGAGTAAAAACAGTGAAATGACAAACTTTAAATGAACTCAGAGCACTTGCGGTTCCTGCTAGCTCACACTATCGTTCTTTTGAGTTGGCCTTCGAGAACACAAGTTTGGGCGATGTCTGCGGCTTCAGACTCATGCGGTGATTCTGGGTCAGGCTTGACTGAGCACGCTTCAGACTCGACAGCCCGATCTCAGGAAAGTGCGTATCTATACCACGAATGTTATTTCTCGTGCCATTTATACGGCAAAAATAGTTTTTGCGTGCATAAGACCATTTTTGCCGTATAAATAGTACAAGAAATAACATGCATAGATGCGCACTTTCATGAGATCGTGTTGGACTCGTGGTGTGAGCGGAGAGAAATTGGGCGACGCTCCGGCCTTTTAGAAATGCCGCTCTGCGCTCTGAAGCGGCCTTCTGCAGAGTTTCAGCCGCTGATATCTTCCTCCTTCTGCCCGTGCAGGCAGTGTGACTGATCCTTTAACGTTGAGCTGGTGAACTGTGCTTCCAGCGGTGTCTTCAGGAACATGTAGTGTCTTCACTATCTTTCTGTGTCCTGTTCCTTGTTCGTGAAGAGAGATGATATCTTCTCAACTTTTTGGACCATTCTTTTGCCGTAGCCATATTTCTAACATGCAGTCACACACACCTCTCCAGGTCAGAGATGTCATGTGTTCAGCTCGAGCACACCTGGACACACTAATGAGCCCTTGATTAGCGAGGCGACGCCGGTTCTGCAGATGTGTGCAGCTGTGAGGGAGTCTATCAGGGGGAGGGTCATTCTGAGACGGCAGAAGTCATTAAAAGTTGCATTTTCAGTTGAATTTGGGGAAACCGCTTGAAACGTCTGTCGTGTTGAGCTATTCCAATGACTTGTGTTTGGTTTGTTCATTGCAAACCGCTGAAAGTCAGTACATTTTGCACATAAACCTGATTTGCAATGGGGGTTGAATGATCATTTTGATTAAAACTGAATGTTAAATAAAATAATAGTAATGTACTCGTTTACAATTTGTCCAAAATGCTACGGCCCGTTTTCTGTGCGAAAAAAAAGAAAAGAGAGAGCATATCACCCCGATTCGAAGATCATTGCACTGGTTACCAGTGTGTTACAGAGTAGAATTTAAAGTATTACTTTTAGTTTATAAATCTTTAAATGGATTAGCACAACGTATCTAGTAGAATTATTAATGGAACAAAAGTCTCTTCAGATCCAGCCCAACACCGCGGCTGAAGCGCAGAGGAGATCGAGCGTTCTGCGGCGCTGCTCCAAGACTTTGGAATACTCTCCCAATTAGCTTAAGACAGGCTCCATCTCTTACTAGTTTATAAATCTAAACTTATAACATTTTTATTTTCAAAAGCTTTTGATTAAACTGTATTTTTAGTATATGCTTACATGTTTTTTTTTATATAAAGTTTCTTATTAAATGTGATTTGTGAGTCTATGTGGAAAGCACATTGGTCAACAGCTGTTGTTTTTAATCGTGCTATACAAATAAATTGTCATTGTCATTGTACACAGTGTGCTTATTGTGTTGATGTTGTGTTGTAATTGCTATTAAGGGAGGATTCGGGTAAGGTTAGGACAGGTTTGCTGGTGTAAGGCTGACTAAACTGTGTAATTATAGATGGAATTACAAAAATGCAGGTGTTTTTATATTATAAGAACGATGGAAAAACATGAATTAGTGGTTAGGGTTAGGCTGACCACACCAGTGGTTTCAACCTTCCTGACTCCCGTTGCCTACAACAAGGCCCAGTGATTGTTTGTGATTTACAGGAGTAAAATATATATTCATTATAGAAATGCCCATGGAGTCATAATATTTGATCTAACATGACTTTTCCAGGTCGATTTTTTATTGTTTTATCTTATTGTTTTAACTGTTTAGTCTTATTGCTAATAATGTAAGTCACATTAAGGCACCAGGTTGAGATGAACACTATACGTGCATTTATTTAAATCTGAGTACATGGTTGTTAAATACACCGTATATAAACTAAACACATCATGTAATCTCAGTAATGAGAATGAGACTGTGTTATGGTAATACTAATGTCTCTTTAGTCAGGGTGATGTGACACAGATACGGGACGTCCAGATATACCTGTGAACTTGAGCAGCCACTCCAGGCCGATCTTCAGCATGTGGAGGGGCTTCTGCGCGCTGTAGAGAGTGATGGGCTGAGTACAGCGGTGCTGCACGTACAGCTCCAGATGGTCCTGCAGATTACAGCCCACACCTGGACACACACACACACACACACACGACCATAAACTCTTCTGAAACCCCAACATCAGTCGACGTCATGGCCAGAAACTCCCGTCAAAGCCAGCATGGCCAGCACAGACCTCGGAGGACATAAAGGAGGACATGAGGTCACCTGGGAGATGCTGCGTCACCGGAATATCGTGTCTGCGGAGCTCATCTGCGTCTCCCACTCCAGACAGCAGGAGGAGCTGTGGAGAGTTAATGGCTCCGCCGCTGAGAATGACCTCCTTATCAGCAAACACCTGAAGCAAACACAAGAGACGCCTCAGCCACAGATGGAAAACACGTGTGCGTAGTGTCCGCGATCACCCGTAGCGTTTCTGAAGAGCATTTCTGAAGCGATTAGCTGAGGTAACTTCCCCACCGTACTACAGGACCCCTGAAGTACACACACCTCGATCACTATCAGCCCCTCTGTGCCTTTAGGGACTCCAAATGTCTTTGTTCATTTCAAATATCTTGGATTATGTTCAATCCTACAGGCTTGAGTCTCTTCTGCAGCCGGTCTCTGGTGGCCAGTCGATGAACTGCAGTGTAAGTCACTCTTCAGTGTTGGATTCAAGAGAGAGACAGGAAGGTTGCCGCTCACGCCTCCACTAACCACTCACTTCTTCACTTCTTCATATATAACACCAGAAGACATGAGCGAGAGTGAAGATAAGCCACAGGAAGAGGAGCCGACGTCAACACCTTCGCTTATCAGCCGTCCCTGTCACTCAGAGCGCAGACACAAACCACAGCGGGGACGCATTACCGTATGTAGGTTGATCAGATTAATCCGATCACAGATTAAACAACATCTGCTGAAGTTCTGAGAAGACTGATTCTTCAGGTGCTGAAAGTGAACTGAACTATCCAGGAAAATGCTGCGTTCACAGCCAGGATACCAGTGGTGGACATTTCTCAGATATCTATACGTTATCTGAGTGTTTTTCTTTTGGGGAACTTTTACATCACTACATTACAAAGCATAATATCATACTTTTTACTCAACTACACTTAATTGAAACGTATTGCTCCTTGTTATTTTGAACTGAAGAAATCGTCGCCTAATACCCAAGCCGAGACGCGACCGCGATGTCTGATTCATGAAGGAGTCGATTCTTTCCAATGAACATGAATTGGTTCACAAATCGCACTGAACGAGTCACTGACTCACGGACTCACGGACTCACTGACTCAACTGACTCACTGACTCACTGACTCAACTGACTCAACTGACTCAACTGACTCACTGACTCACTGACTCAACTGACTCAACTGACTCAACTGACTCAACTGACTCACTGACTCACTGACTCAACTGACTCAACTGACTCAACTGACTCACTGACTCAACTGACTCAACTGACTCACTGACTCAACTGACTCAACTGACTCAACTGACTCAACTGACTCACTGACTCACTGACTCAACTGAAAACCGCACAGACTATAACATCGATTATTGGGACTTAAGAATCGATACGGGTTCGTAAAATGAGAATCGATTTTTTTTTTTAATCAAGAAATCTGTATGGTTCACCCGGCTCTAAGCGACACACAGACTGAAGCCAGCGAGGAACCGAGTGTGTCCTAAACATCAGTGCGGTGGGAGAAGATGAGGTGTTTTGTACCTGTTTGGTGTGTCCGTCCTGCTGGAACTCGACCCCTCGCGCGCGGGTCCCGTCGAACAGCACTCGGGTCACCATACAGCGCACCTCCGTGCTCAGGTTGGGTCTGGCCAGCGCGGGCCGGAGATAAGCGCTAGCTGTGCTCCATCGCTTACCTGCGCGAGACACAGAGGAGCTTCATCAGACTCGCACAGAATTAGCGCTCGTACTCATGCCAAGTATTAACCCTTAAACTCAGAGGTCACCAAACTCGGTCCTGAGGGCCGCTGTCCGCAGAGTTTAACTGTTTAAACTCATAGCGGATGTTATTCACTACCCTCATCCTCATTCAAGTTTACAGTTAAACATTAACCTTCTTAGTATTGCTCAATTTATTCACTATAACCAATATTACAAAAAAAAAAATGTTTTGTAATTAATTTTTTGTACAAAGTGTATAGGGTCGCTAGTGACCCGAGGAATGTAATAGTGTAAGTGATTTTTTTTCCGTGGAACAATAATTAATTCTGCCGATCAAGGTTGTGATGTCTGATACATGATGATAACGTGATGTTCAACTCTTCCAAGTTCCAAAAAGTAACTTTTTTTTTTCTTTTGTAATTGTTATTAAATATCAGGAGAGTTTTATACTATTGCGGCAGTTAGATATCCATCCGTGGATATTGTCCTGGGGCCGTGTTCACAAAGAATTTTATCTTAACACTAGGAGTACTCCTAAATCGCACTAAAAGATTTTAGCTAGGAGTGTTCTCTTAAAAGTTATTCACAACGCCTTTCAGACCTACTCTTAGTAAGGAAAAATGACAACTCCTAAACTAAGAGTGAGTCTTCGTTGCTATGGATGACGTCAATTCTCATGCACGAGCTTCCTCGCAATGATCACGGTGATTGGTTGTTAGATGACAGGGCCATCATGCGGAACATAACACAGACGCACCAAATCATGGAATTACGACATCTAAATATGTCTGTGTCCTACACAAAATAATAATAGTAATGTCATCGAAATGCATATATAATGACATGTTTGTGCAGGCCCCAGTGAAGTGTAATTCTAAAAAGGCAGAGAGAGAGAGAAAAGTTGTGAATTACAACATTAAATTAAATCAAGGTAGCCTATACCCTAATGAAAACCGCCACTTGCATTAACACTTGCTTGGTTAATTGACATCCTATTAGCCTAACTAGACTACTTAAAGCAAGGAAATATTGCTCCTATTTAAGTAATGTAATAGTTGAATGACGGAGGATTATGAACTCGCCAAAACGGAAAAGAAAGCCCAACTGACGCAGGATCAGTTACTGCTGCTGGCCCAGTTGGTGCTGAAAAAAAAAAAAACTTAACAAAAGGTAAATTCGGCACTGAGATACAACATCGAGAATTGTGAAGTTTGCACCGAACACAATCTGGGTATTGATGGAGTGGGTTTTCTTTCTATTCACAAACACGTCCTCATCCTGACGTGGTGCAATTATTTTAATATGTGTCGATCCGTCTATGGCACCGACAACTCCGGGCACACCGGCAATATCCATAAAGCTGGCTTTGTTTCTTTGGAGTTGGCGGATGTCCAAAGGAAAACTTATGAACTGTCGAATAATATGGGGTCTACAGAGTGCATTGATGGTTTGGTGGATGGATCTGCTTACCGATGGCTGGGATATCGCTAGATCGTCGGCATTACACAATTGCATTTTCCCCGTTGCCAGGTAGCGTCAGGTGTCAGGTCATGTGTCAGGTCATGTGTCAGGTCATGTGTCGGGTCATGTGTCGGGTCATGTGTCGGGTCATGTGTCGGGTCATGTGTCGGGTCATGTGTCAGGTCATGTGTCGGGTCATGTGTCGGGTCATGTGTCGGGTCATGTGTCGGGTCATGTGTCGGGTCATGTGTCGGGTCATGTGTCGGGTCATGTGTCGGGTCATGTGTCGGGTCATGTGTCAGGTCATGTGTCAGGTCATGTGTCAGGTCATGTGTCAGGTCATGTGTCGGGTCATGTGTCGGGTCATGTGTCGGGTCATGTGTCGGGTCATGTGTCGGGTCATGTGTCGGGTCATGTGTCGGGTCATGTGTCGGGTCATGTGTCGGGTCATGTGTCGGGTCATGTGTCGGGTCATGTGTCGGGTCATGTGTCGGGTCATGTGTCGGGTCATGTGTCGGGTCATGTGTCGGGTCATGTGTCGGGTCATGTGTCGGGTCATGTGTCGGGTCATGTGTCGGGTCATGTGTCAGGTCATGTGTCGGGTCATGTGTCGGGTCATGTGTCGGGTCATGTGTCGGGTCATGTGTCGGGTCATGTGTCGGGTCATGTGTCAGGTCATGTGTCAGGTCATGTGTCAGGTCATGTGTCAGGTCATGTGTCAGGTCAGGTGTCAGGTCATGTGTCAGGTCATGTGTCAGGTCAGGTGTCAGGTCATGTGTCAGGTCATGTGTCAGGTCATGTGTCGGGTCAGGTGTCGGGTCAGGTGTCGGGTCAGGTGTCGGGTCATGTGTCAGGTCATGTGTCGGGTCAGGTGTCGGGTCATGTGTCGGGTCATGTGTCAGGTCATGTGTCGGGTCATGTGTCAGGTCAGGTGTCAGGTCATGTGTCAGGTCATGTGTCAGGTCATGTGTCGGGTCATGTGTCGGGTCATGTGTCAGGTCATGTGTCAGGTCATGTGTCAGGTCATGTGTCAGGTCATGTGTCAGGTCATGTGTCGGGTCATGTGTCGGGTCATGTGTCGGGTCATGTGTCGGGTCATGTGTCGGGTCATGTGTCAGGTCAGGTGTCGGGTCATGTGTCGGGTCATGTGTCGGGTCATGTGTCGGGTCATGTGTCGGGTCATGTGTCGGGTCATGTGTCGGGTCATGTGTCGGGTCATGTGTCGGGTCATGTGTCAGGTCATGTGTCGGGTCATGTGTCGGGTCATGTGTCGGGTCATGTGTCGGGTCATGTGTCAGGTCATGTGTCAGGTCATGTGTCAGGTCATGTGTCAGGTCATGTGTCAGGTCATGTGTCAGGTCAGGTGTCAGGTCAGGTGTCAGGTCAGGTGTCGGGTCATGTAAATTCATACAGTGAAGACTATGCAGTGTTTTATTTTTACATTTGATTATTCAATTTCTGTAGTGTTTCTTATCACATGTTAAATAAACCTACAATACCTGCATTTTTTTATTTAATTTGCATCTTTGTTCTGTTGTATTTGTCTTGTTTGTGAAAAAATAGCTATTGTGATGAATATCATTATCAAGAAATAAAATGTCACCTTTCGCTCATCCCTATAAGTGACCAGACTTTCGTTCTTCTTCTGGCAAATGCTTATTTGAGTGTTATACACTATATGTAGGTGATCTGATCAGTGTTTATATGTGAATAAAACCCCAAACTAAATTATATAAAGTACGGATGCACGATATAATCCACCATATCGGTGTCGGACGATATATGATCATTCTTAATGTTATCATTATCGGCCAGATAGGAAAATTTGGCTGAAATATTAAAGCCGATAAATAACGTGTTATTTCCTCCAGCTGAGACTCTTCAGATGCGCACTGTTCAACATGATGCTTCTGAACGGCTTGAAATATGATTGGAATCACTTCAACGAAGGATAATACCGTAAAGTGCAGCGCAAGTCTGTCATATCGGCTACATAACACTATAATGAGAACATTAAAAGTGTGTGCTTGGGACGAGGCTTTTTTGTATTCAGACTCTCAAAAATGATATCAAAATTTGGATTTAGATTCATCTGCCAATATATCGGTTATCGGCTTTCAAACATAAAGAATTATCGGTTATCGGTATCAGCCAAAATGTTCATATCCCTAATATAAAGCAATCGTGTCCGTTCAGAAGACTTGGATTAAACAGCTCGATTCATTTGGATTTATTTACTTCATTACACACTCTCGATGGAGGGACAGAATCGCTCAAATGTTTTGATGATGAACGAAAGCCTTTGGGTTTTAGAAGGTTTGGAGCGACGTGAGGGTGAATAAATTACATTTTAGTTTTTTACATTTTTGGGTGAACTAATTCCCAAGGTCCTAATGTTTACGGTCATGTCCATCCAGCCCACTCCTTATATACAAATTTGGATTTAGATTGATCGGCCAATATATCGGTTATTGGCCTTCAAATACACAAAATGATCGGTTATCGGTATCGGCCAAAATGTTCATATCGGTGCATCCCTAATTTAAAATAATCGTGTGTTTTCAGAAGACTTGGATTAAACAGCTCGATTAATTTAGATTTATTTACTTTATTAACGTTTTGAACAAATTTTCAATGCAGGGACAGAAATTGCTCAGATTTCATTTTCGTTTAGAAGATTATAGGTTTGGAACGACATGAAAGTAAATGACATTTTAGTTTTTTACATTTTAGGGTGAACTAATTCCCCCGGTCCTGACGTTTACCTCTGTGTACGGTCATGTCCATCCAGCCCACTCCCTCCTGCTGGAACCCGTTCATGTCCGCGGTGTAGGGGTATCCGGCCTGCTGGCCCGCTGAGATGAACGCGTGGTGTAGGGGGTGATCGGTCTTCCCTCGAGTCACGTGCAGCGGGCCGTCTCCTCCCCGGTACCGGTCCGGCCCGAGCTCGTGAGTCTGAGCCTTCCGGAAGTACGGCAGACAGTGGTCGTAGTCCCAGCCCTCGGCCCCCTGGGTCTGCCAGCGGTTGTAGTCCTCGGCGTGGCCCCGGATGTACACCATGGCATTGAGCGAGGACGACCCGCCCCACACCCGGCCCCGGGGCCAGTACATCACCCTGTCCTCCATGTGTGCCTGCGGTAACGTGTGGTAGAACCAGTTGTACCGGTCGTCGCAGAGGTTATAGGTCAGAGCGGCGGGCATGTGGATCTTCCAGGACAGGCGAGTGCTTCCCAGATGCTTGTCTTTGGGTCCGGCCTCCAGAAGCAGCACCGACTCCGCCGGGTTCTCCGACAGACGGTTGGCCAGGACACAGCCGGCAGATCCGGCTCCGACGATCACATAACTGTAGGACCCGCTGCTCTTCTTCACTGCCGTGCTGCTGGGCCTGTGCTGCGGGACGTGGGCTTGTTTCAGCGCTGCACATGTGTGTGGGACGAGTGGGGCGCTGACGCTCCTGTGAAGAGACGAGAGCCGCGTAGACGACGGGAAACGCCACATGCTGACGGAGATCACCGATCACTGATGCTCATCTGCAGGCTTGAGGAGCAGAGGCAGAGGACACTGCGTTAGACACACACACGGGGACGCGGTTTCTGCTGGGTTCCCAAAACTTTCCTTTCGTCATTACAGGATTATTAAAAAACATCCATGTGTGTATATATATACAGTGTTATGCATAAGTTTAGACACCCATGATTAAGTTCGCTAAAAAGAGGAATAAAAAAATAATCTTTTGGAAATTGATCTTAATGTCTTAAAGCAGGGGTGCCCAATCCTGCTCCTGGCGATCGACTGTCCTGCACAGTTCATCTCCAACCCTAATCAAACACACCTGCCTTTCATTTTCAAGTGATCCTGACGTGCTCTGAAGACCTTAATTGGTTGCTTCAGGTGTGTTTGATTAGGGTTGGAGATGAACTGTGCAGGACAGTCGATCGCCAGGAGCAGGATTGGGCACCCCTGCCTTAAAGGAACACTCCACCGTTTTGTGAAATAGGGCTTATTCACCGTCTTTCCTACATTTAGATAGGTGGGCAAATGCATTTTTGTCTCAGTGCATGCATTGTTTTAGTTTGGCAGGGTCGCCGCTAGCTTAGCTTAGCATAAAGAATGGAATCCTTTGTTGCCAGCTAGCATGTCCTGAGTAAAAGAGATAAAAAAAAAAAAAACTAATTACTTCTTGTGGCCTGCGTATTCACAATGAGTACAAATGGCGATGGAGATTAAGACTAGGGCGATTTCCTAGGCAGATATTGAGATATATTGTAGATATGTTGATGGATTTCAGGTGCTGCGTGATATCTCTGCGCCCAAGTAGCAGTGCTTCGCCTGTGCTTCGCCCTAATATAGTCCCAAGTCAATATCTTCCTAGGAAATCGCCTAGTCTTAATCTGCATCGCTATTTGTACTCGCTGTGAATACGCAGGCCACAAGAAGTAATTCGTTTTTTTTTTTTATCACTTTTACTCAGGACATGCTAGCTGGCAACAAAGGATTCCATTCATTATGCTAAGCTAAGCTAGCGGCGAACCTGCCAAACTAAAACAATGCATGCACTGAGACAAAAATGCATTTGCCCACCTATCTAAATGTAGGAAAGACGGTGAATAAGCCCTATTTCACAAAACGGTGAAGTGTTCCTTTAATAAAAAAAATAAGGAAAACTCCAACCTTTAAGGACAACAATTTTCTTTGCGAATTAATGATGTATCGTAAATAAATAAATGTTCTTCCTTAAAACACAGGGTACATAAGTCAGGACACCCCTGTGTTAAAAATTATAGATTTTTATTTAATGCCAAAAATCATTAAGATATTACCGGTAAGTAAAGATCATGTTCCATGAAGATATTCAGTAAATGTCCTACCGTAAATATATAAAACATGTACTTTTGCAGCACAATCGTGAATATAAATGCACAACTTTAAAGCAGATTTTCTCAATGTTTAGATTTTTTTGCTCCTCAGATTCCAGATTTTCAATAGTTGTGTCTCGACCAAATATTGTCCTATCATAACACACCACACATCAGTGGAGAGATGATTTATTCAGCTTTATATGATGTATAACTCTCAATTTCAGAAAATTGACCCATGTGACTGGTTTTGTGGTCCAGAGTCAAAATTTATTCAGACACCTTCAACATTTCTCACATTATCACAGTTTATTCGCTATAGTTTAGAAAATGGAAATAAGAAAACTGACAAGAACTCAGAGTCATCATCGAATCAGTTGATATTTCACTGCTTCTGACCACAGTTAGACTGTCTCACAGATTAATTATGTTGAATATCTGTCAGCTGTTAAATTTAAGTAAGTATAGAGTGCATTAGTGCTCGCTGTTGGGTTCCCACACGTTCCTTTCATCATTACAGGACAAGGATTTATTAAAACACATGTATATCAACTCAACTTTATTTCTAGAGCACTTTCAAAAACCACAATGTTTACCAAAGTGCTGTCCATGAGAATAACAAAAACAAACAAATATATACAGCCAAAAACACATACAACACTACATTATTAAAAGCTAAGGAAGTTTTTAACACGCTCTGAAATTAGCCTAGAGGAGATGTTTGTAAGAGAGAGTCTCTACATTACACGCGTGATCAAAAAAAAACTTGATCAACATTTTAAGTGAACCTCAAGGAACATATTAAAATATTTGTAAAAATCCATGTCAAGACCCCTTTAAAATACGCTCGAAATAGGAGTTGCATGATTACTGATTTCTTCTAGTCTGTAACTTGTCAAATCAATATCCAAGTTTATATTATTCTGCAGAACTGTCACGTTCTGCCCACGGAATACGTCATCGCTGTTTACAGTCACACACCCCGTCTACCGCTGATGATATTTCCTTATAACGGATTCCTCCAAAAGCTGCCATCAAGTCAAGTCTTCATTTATATAGTGATATCAGCTAAATTGGGCCACTTTTCGGTAAATCGTTTGGGACAATAATACAACACCACCATATATGCCCTTTCCATGTGTTTTTATGATTAATAATGACTGTTTTTTATCATTTTGTGTTGAAATTATTTAATAAAATATAATTATTTAGGCCCTACAGTTCTTGAAACATCAGCTGTGCCAACTTTTTTTGCATGAGCAGTTTCAGGTAAAATGGGCCAGTCAAACTGCAAAGGGAAATAGTAATTTATCATCCATTTTAATTTTAAAACACAATTGCTTATACAGCCACATAACATTTAAAGTGCATTAAACAAAAATATTCATATGTGCCATTAAAAAAATATATATTTTGGGTGCAAACCCACATATTAAAATGTGCAATTAAAAAAGTGTGCGTGCATGTGTGAGTGTGTGTGTGATTGTGTGTGCATGTGTGAGTGTGTGTGCGTGCATGTGTGTGCGTGTGTAATGTGCATGTATGAGTGTGTGTGCGTGCATGTGTGAGTGTGTGTGTGCATGTGTGAGTGTGTGCATGTGTGAGTGTGTGCATGTGTGAGTGTGTGTGCGTGTGTGTGTGTGCATGTGTGAGTGTGTGCGTGTGTAATGTGCATGTATGAGTGTGTGTGCGTGCATGTGTGAGTGTGTGTGTGCATGTGTGAGTGTGTGCATGTGTGAGTGTGTGTGCGTGCATGTGTGAGCGTGTGTGTGTGTGCATGTGTGAGTGTGTGCGTGCATGTGTGAGTGTGTGCGTGCATGTGTGAGTGTGTGCGTGCATGTGTGAGTGTGTGCGTGCATGTGTGAGTGTGTGCGTGCATGTGTGAGTGTGATTGTGTGTGCGTGTGTGAGTGTGTGCGTGCATGTGTGAGTGTGTGCGTGCATGTGTGAGTGTGTGCGTGCATGTGTGAGTGTGATTGTGTGTGAGTGTGTGCAATGTGCATGTGTGAGCGTGTGTGCATGTGTGAGTGTGTGATTGTGTGTGCATGTGTGAGTGTGATTGTGTGAGCGTGTGTGCATGTGTGAGTGTGTGCGTGCATGTGTGAGTGTGATTGTGTGTGCGTGTGTGCATGTGTGAGTGTGTGCAATGTGCATGTGTGAGCGTGTGTGCATGTGTGAGTGTGTGAGCGTGTGTGCATGTGTGAGTGTGTGCAATGTGCATGTGTGAGCGTGTGTGCATGTGTGAGTGTGTGAGCGTGTGTGCATGTGTGAGTGTGTGAGCGTGTGTGCATGTGTGAGTGTGTGTGCATGTGTGAGTGTGTGATTGTGTGTGCGTGTGTGCATGTGTGAGTGTGTGCGTGCATGTGTGAGTGTGATTGTGTGTGAGTGTGTGCAATGTGCATGTGTGAGCGTGTGTGCATGTGTGAGTGTGTGAGCGTGTGTGCATGTGTGAGTGTGTGATTGTGTGTGCATGTGTGAGTGTGATTGTGTGTGAGTGTGTGCAATGTGCATGTGTGAGCGTGTGTGCATGTGTGAGTGTGTGAGCGTGTGTGCATGTGTGAGTGTGTGATTGTGTGTGCATGTGTGAGTGTGTGATTGTGTGTGCATGTGTGAGTGTGATTGTGTGTGAGTGTGTGCAATGTGCATGTGTGAGCGTGTGTGCATGTGTGAGTGTGTGAGCGTGTGTGCATGTGTGAGTGTGTGAGCATGTGTGAGTGTGTGAGCGTGTGTGCATGTGTGAGTGTGTGATTGTGTGTGCATGTGTGAGTGTGATTGTGTGAGCGTGTGTGCATGTGTGAGTGTGTGAGCGTGTGTGCATGTGTGAGTGTGTGATTGTGTGTGCATGTGTGAGTGTGATTGTGTGTGTGTGTGTGCATGTGTGAGTGTGTGAGCGTGTGTGCATGTGTGAGTGTGTGAGCGTGTGTGCATGTGTGAGTGTGTGATTGTGTGTGCATGTGTGAGTGTGTGTGATTGTGTGTGCATGTGTGTGTGTGATTGTGTGTGCATGTGTGTGCATGTGTGAGTGTGTGTGCATGTGTGTGCATGTGTGAGTGTGTGAGCGTGTGTGAGTGTGTGAGCATGTGTGAGTGTGTGAGCGTGTGTGCATGTGTGATTGTGTGTGCACACACACACACACACACACACACACACACACACACACACACACACACACACACACACACACACACACACACACACACACACACACACACACACACACACACACATGTGTGTCATTGACACAGATGATGGCCCATTTTAGCTGAGTGGGTTAAGGTAAATTGGGCCGCCAAGAAAAACATCACTTTTTCAAAAAATATGTTCATATACCAAACTAACAATATTATTTCTGATCGATGCCATCAAGACAGATATTATGCATAGTTTTTTTATGTGCATGTTCGTTTTTTTATAGATGGATCATCCTTATAATAGTTTAGTTATATTTGGTATGCTACTTACCATGCAACTTTCTGGTGCAGTCTTGATTTGAATTATTGCCCCACCCACCATAGCAACAATAAACCAATCAAATCACCTGTTACTTGTCAAGCACAGTTATGACAACAGTTTGAAATCCTTTGCAGTCATTGGCTTTAAATTCCAGAGGGGCTGGGACCCCCAAACCTTAAATGGCCCATTTTACCTGATATCACCCCTAGCGCTTTTAACAATGTAGATTTACAGTGATCAACGGATAATGTAAGGTAACAGAGATTGTTTTGGCTTTATAGCGGTTCTTGAATAAAGATATTTTCCAGCTAAAGTTAGTTTTGATTTATTCACTTCCGTCGCAACGATCATTAGTTATTAAAAATTCTTGAAAAACAACAACAACTTACTGCCATAAAACATCTCGAATGTAACTCGACACCCTTGCCTCATTTAGTATGCGCGGTTCTATGAATATGCAAATTAGTCCCGCCTCCACTCCCTCACTCAGAGATCCACTGGTTGACGATCACACGTTGATCTGATTGGTCAAGGTAGTGTGTGACGTCAGAAACACCAGCGATTTCAAACCGTGTTTTTGAGACTGTCTTTGGTTCACTGCAGTTTTAAGCAGAAAATACTCAGCAATGCTGTCCACTTATGAACTTAAATGCAGTGAGAACGGCACACGTGTCTTTACTCGACGATCGGCCGACAGCGCGTCTAAAAACAGCGAGTTTGACGAGCGTGACGTAAGTAAGGCTTTAGGAGTGAGCGGAAGTCCTTATATGGCGAAGTTTGAGCGAGTTTTATGCAAATGATTAACCCTGTCACGTGACCGCCCATTCACTAACATCAGAACGAGGTTAAGAACAAAATCATGTGCGGAGGTTTCTCGGGAGAAGTTCTCCTGTGCGTACAAATACACGAAATTATTAATGAATGAGACCCGTTGTTTCTAAAATGTCACTTTCTTAATATTAACTCCATTGAATGTTGTATAAAAGTAATAACACTCACACAGTCGTGTTGTTGTTCTGAATATCAGAAGTTGCATTTACTTACGATCCAGTCACAGCGTGCTAATATTCAGGACAGCATGATCGTGTGATATTGATTAATTATGAAACATATAGTTGTGGTTTCTGATTTGCCAATGCAATGTTCAACATAATGGACAGCTCCCGTGTTCATGTGTAGATGCTCAAAACGGCAGAATCCCTTATCTTGGATATAATATAGTGATTATTATAAGAAGGATCAATAATAGTTCATTTAAGGCTAACGCAAGCACACTGTTATTAGAATGAGAACCACAACACTAGAACTGAAGCATGTCGTGTAGACTGTTAATGATTTACTCTGAATGGTTTAATGTGAAGGACAGTAATGTGACTGTTCTGATGTTGTGGAGTACCAGTCAAACCAGTATGCGACATGATCGGATCCCATTTGATCTTCTATTATAGTTTGACCCTTAAAATAAGAATAAGATTGCACCAATTCTTCAAATTCCTCAGAACACTACTTTTAGGCCTACAAACAGTCAACAAACAAACAACAAACAAACAAACCCAGGCTTTGTTTAGTGCAGGACTCGACGAGACTCGGCAGATCCTGTTCTAACTCCTGTAGGATTGTTTGCCTTGTTAAAATCTGTCATCAATGATTCACAAGACAAGTCCAGGCATTCACTCTTGCAGTTTTTATTGATAAATGTTCTGCTTTTTGTCGATGGTTTGTTTAGTGTTGTTTAGTGAGTCTGAGAACACCCGAAACACGAGAGATCACGCGTGAGTGTGGAAACATTAGTTTCAACAGGCGTTGATGCGCAACTTTTCCCTTTAAACCATCAGACTTTGCGCTGATAGTCCCGCGAGACCGCTGTACGCGAGGCTCGCACAGTTAGAAACATAAAGTTATATTTAACTAGACAAAAAAACAGCTTACCGTGCAGTCAGTGCTCTCTCCCCACACACACACACACACACACACACACACACAGCTGACCTGCAGCGAACTGAAGGACTGCGACTGAAGCCCCGCCCACTCACTGTCACCGCTCGCGCTGTGGGCGTGGCGTGTCCTCCTCAGTGCGTTCATTCATCAACTCATTGGTGCATATTAGAATATCAAGAAAAAGTTGATTTAATTCAGTAATTCCGTTCAAAAAGTGAAACTTGTATATAATATTCATTCATTACACACAGACTGATATATTTCAAATGTTTATTTCTTTTAATTTTCATGATTATAACTGACAACTAATGAAAATCCCAAATTCAGTATCTCAGAAAATTAGAATATTACTGAAGACCAATACAAAATCAGGATTTTTAGAAATGGTGGCCAACTGAAAAGTATGAAGATGAAAAGTATGAGCATGTCCAGCACTCAATACTGAGTTGCCTGAATTACTGCAGCAATGCAGCGTGATGGAGTCGGTCAGTCTGCGGCGTGATGGAGTCGGTCAGTCTGTGGCGTGATGGAGTCGGTCAGTCTGCGGCGTGATGGAGTCGGTCAGTCTGTGGCGTGATGGAGTCGGTCAGTCTGCGGCGTGATGGAGTCGGTCAGTCTGCGGCGTGATGGAGTCGGTCTGTCTGCGGCGTGATGGAGTCGGTCAGTCTGCGGCGTGATGGAGTCGGTCTGTCTGCGGCGTGGAGTCGAGCAGTCTGCGGCGTGATGGAGTCGGTCAGTCTGCGGCGTGATGGAGTCGGTCAGTCTGCGGCGTGATGGAGTCGGTCTGTCTGCGGCGTGGAGTCGAGCAGTCTGCGGCGTGATGGAGTCGGTCAGTCTGCGGCGTGATGGAGTCGGTCTGTCTGCGGCGTGATGGAGTCGGTCAGTCTGCGGCGTGATGGAGTCGGTCAGTCTGCGGCGTGATGGAGTCGGTCAGTCTGTGGCGTGATGGAGTCGGTCAGTCTGTGGCGTGATGGAGTCGGTCAGTCTGCGGCGTGATGGAGTCGGTCAGTCTGCGGCGTGATGGAGTCGGTCTGTCTGCGGCGTGATGGAGTCGGTCAGTCTGCGGCGTGATGGAGTCGGTCTGTCTGCGGCGTGGAGTCGAGCAGTCTGCGGCGTGATGGAGTCGGTCAGTCTGCGGCGTGATGGAGTCGGTCAGTCTGCGGCGTGATGGAGTCGGTCTGTCTGCGGCGTGGAGTCGAGCAGTCTGCGGCGTGATGGAGTCGGTCAGTCTGCGGCGTGATGGAGTCGGTCTGTCTGCGGCGTGATGGAGTCGGTCAGTCTGCGGCGTGATGGAGTCGGTCAGTCTGCGGCGTGATGGAGTCGGTCAGTCTGTGGCGTGATGGAGTCGGTCAGTCTGCGGCGTGATGGAGTCGGTCAGTCTGCGGCGTGATGGAGTCGGTCAGTCTGCGGCGTGATGGAGTCGGTCAGTCTGTGGCGTGATGGAGTCGGTCAGTCTGTGGCGTGATGGAGTCGGTCTGTCTGCGGCGTGATGGAGTCGGTCAGTCTGTGGCGTGATGGAGTCGGTCTGTCTGCGGCGTGATGGAGTCGGTCTGTCTGCGGCGTGATGGAGTCGGTCAGTCTGTGGCGTGATGGAGTCGGTCTGTCTGCGGCGTGATGGAGTCGGTCAGTCTGTGGCGTGATGGAGTCGGTCTGTCTGCGGCGTGATGGAGTCGGTCTGTCTGCGGCGTGATGGAGTCGGTCAGTCTGCGGCGTGATGGAGTCGGTCAGTCTGCGGCGTGATGGAGTCGGTCTGTCTGCGGCGTGATGGAGTCGGTCAGTCTGCGGCGTGATGGAGTCGGTCTGTCTGCGGCGTGATGGAGTCGGTCAGTCTGCGGCGTGATGGAGTCGGTCAGTCTGCGGCGTGATGGAGTCGGTCAGTCTGCGGCGTGATGGAGTCGGTCAGTCTGCGGCGTGATGGAGTCGGTCAGTCTGCGGCGTGATGGAGTCGGTCAGTCTGCGGCGTGATGGAGTCGGTCAGTCTGCGGCGTGATGGAGTCGGTCAGTCTGCGGCGTGATGGAGTCGGTCAGTCTGTGGCGTGATGGAGTCGGTCAGTCTGCGGCGTGATGGAGTCGGTCAGTCTGCGGCGTGATGGAGTCGGTCAGTCTGCGGCGTGATGGAGTCGGTCAGTCTGCGGCGTGATGGAGTCGGTCAGTCTGTGGCGTGATGGAGTCGGTCTGTCTGCGGCGTGATGGAGTCGGTCAGTCTGTGGCGTGATGGAGTCGGTCAGTCTGCGGCGTGATGGAGTAGGTCAGTCTGTGGCGTGATGGAGTCGGTCAGTCTGCGGCGTGATGGAGTCGGTCTGTCTGCGGCGTGATGGAGTCGGTCAGTCTGTGGCGTGATGGAGTCGGTCAGTCTGCGGCGTGATGGAGTCGGTCAGTCTGCGGCGTGATGGAGTCGGTCAGTCTGCGGCGTGATGGAGTCGGTCTGTCTGCGGCGTGATGGAGTCGGTCAGTCTGCGGCGTGATGGAGTCGGTCAGTCTGCGGCGTGATGGAGTCGGTCAGTCTGCGGCGTGATGGGGTCGGTCAGTCTGCGGCGTGATGGGGTCGGTCAGTCTGTGGCGTGATGGAGTCGGTCAGTCTGTGGCGTGATGGAGTCGGTCAGTCTGCGGCGTGATGGAGTCGGTTAGTCAGTGGCGTGATGGAGTCGGTCAGTCTGCGGCGTGATGGAGTCGGTCAGTCTGTGGCGTGATGGAGTCGTTCAGTCTGCGGCGTGATGGGGTCGGTCAGTCTGCGGCGTGATGGAGTCGGTCAGTCTGCGGCGTGATGGAGTCGGTCAGTCAGTGGCGTGATGGAGTCGGTTAGTCAGTGGCGTGATGGAGTCGGTCAGTCTGCGGCGTGATGGAGTCGGTCAGTCTGCGGCGTGATGGAGTCGGTTAGTCAGTGGCGTGATGGAGTCGGTCAGTCTGCGGCGTGATGGAGTCGTTCAGTCTGCGGCGTGATGGGGTCGGTCAGTCTGCGGCGTGATGGAGTCGGTCAGTCTGCGGCGTGATGGAGTCGGTTAGTCAGTGGCGTGATGGAGTCGGTCAGTCTGCGGCGTGATGGAGTCGGTCAGTCTGCGGCGTGATGGAGTCGGTCAGTCTGCGGCGTACCCCATAGATGTTTTATAGGGTTAAGGTCAGGCGAGTTTGCTGGCCAATTAAGAACAGGGATACCACGGTCCTTAAACCAGGTACTGGTAGCTTTGGCACTGTGTGCAGGTGCAAGTCCTGTTGGAGAATGAAATCTGCATCTCCATAAAGTTGGTGAGCAGCAGAAGCATGAAGTGCTCTAAAACTTCCTGGTAGACGGCAGCGTTGACCTTTGACCTCAGAGAACACAGTGGAGCAACACCAGCAGATGACATGCACCCCAAACCATCACTGACTGTGGAAACTTCAAACTGGACTTCAAGCAACGTGGATTCTGTGCCTCTCCTCTCTCCCTCCAGACTCTGGGACTGCGGTTTACAAATGAGATGCAAAATTGTCTCTCATCAGAAAAGAGGACTTTGGTCCACTGTGCTTTATTAAATCCAGAGTCAGCGCATCCGTCTACCAGGACATGTCCAGAGCACTTCATGCTTCCTTCATTTTCCAGCAGGATTTGCACCGGCCCACACTGCCAAAAGAACCAAAACCTGGTTCAAAACCTGTGTGATTTAATGTAATATTCTACTTTTCCTGGGATTTTGATTTCGTGGGTTTCATAAGCTGTAAGCCATAATCATCAAAATTATAACAAATAAAGGCTTGAAATATCTCACTTTGCATGTAATGAGTCTATATCATCAAGCTGGTCTGGACATATGATTGCTTAATTTGTTTTACCCACTAATGTCCAAGAATTACAGTCTTATAATACGAAAACGTATCCTAAAAATTAAACTTAACAATTGCAATTTTTTTACCTGCAGCACTTCTGCTTTTTAATTCTATAAAGAACCGTAGATAACATATCAACTTACTATTTATGGATTGTTTACTGTTTTTCAATGGGGGATTTTAACTATGCCTACAAGGTAGGCAATTTTTGTATTGTGTGTGATTGTGTGTGTTTTGTATTATACTATTTGCTGCACAAAAAATTGCCCCCATGGGGGACAATAAAGAATTTGACCTTGAAGAAAATTAGACATGAGTAAAACACATTCAAACTATTTCAGATGCAATGTTAAGTGGACACCAATTTACTGCAGCAAAGCCATTTAAAAAATAATAATAATGAAAAAAAACTAAGTATTAATATGAACTAGATTTGAGTTTGTCATAAAATCTGACAAATGTCTTCTAAATTACTCCAGAGCTAAAACAAAAGTTTTTTTTTCTGCAACAGTTACTGAAAAAGTACAGAAATAAAATAATAATTAGCAAAAATAATCAGTTTTCGTAATTAATCGCTTTCGCTCTCATCCTGTACCAGAAAATCAAGTTTTTCCATTTCACTGCTGCTTTATATTTCAATGTACAAGTCTTGCATCTTTTGTAGCGTCTCTCGCAGGACTCGGCGTTCTGAATACGCGACACTCAAGTCAAAATAAGTTAAACTTTTAAAAGACACGTTTCGAGACATTGCGCTTTTTCCCCATTCAACTGCCGCCTCTTTTTCCGTTTTTCAAAGCAAAACTGCTTTCTGTGTGACTCTTAGACGCAGAAATGGCCAATACGTATTTCCATCATGTCTAGACCTCATGCAAATACAGCTGTATCTGAATTCCAGGTAAGATAACCATCTCATGTGAAACTGAACAAGATACCGGTTACGAATGATCCACTGGAGGCAAGCTGGTTGAGAACCCAAATGCAACTTTAATTAACAAACGTAATCAAACAAAAAACAAAGGGAAGGTAAGAAACATTCAAAAATAGACAAGACACAGGGCAAACATGAGCGCTTAAATACACAGACTAATTACAAGACAAGGAACACCTGTGAACAATAATCAGACGATTAACAATAATAATACGTTTATTTTTTATAGCGCCTTTCAAGAACCCGAGGTCGCTTCACAAGATAATACATACAGTTGACAGACAAAGAGACAAGCAATTTGATTATAATGACAATTAGGGTTAGGTGCGGGCCATGACAGGCTTTATAAACTAAGACTAATAGTTTAAACTGGATGCGATTGACCAAAGGAAGCCAGTGAAGTTGGTAAAGGATAGGAGTGATATGTGCAGATTTTTTTATTATAAGTAAGGGCTCGAGCAGCAGAGTTTTGTACCATTTGAAGGCGATATAGCTTTGGTGGGTAAGCCGCAATATAAGGAGTTACAGTAGTCACCTGATGGAGTTTTGGTTCCTTGCCGCTGTTGCCTTACCTTCTGGCTTGCTTAGTTGGGGACATTTAATATTCAACAATATTATAGATCTGCCTTAAAGGTGGACGATGATGAAATTATTATTTTTTTGTATTTTCATGTTATCACTGTGAAGCTGCTTTGATACAATCTGTATTGTAAAAAGCGCTATATAAATGAAGATGACTTGACTTGAGTAGTCCAATCTGGAGGTTATAAAAGCGTGGATAACAGTTTCCACATCTCCAAAGTTAAGAGAGGGCCGTATACAAACAATATTCTGCAAGTGAAAGAAGCACGATTTCCACAGTTTTCGAAGGCCTAATGGACACCATCAATATCAATACACTGTCATGCCCGGGTAAACTCTGTGGTTTAGGGCCAATCAACAGGATTTCAGTTTTCCCAGCATTAAGCTGTAAGAAGTTTATCAGACATCATGTTTTAAGTTCCTGAAGGCAAGAGACAACAGAAGTGGGAGGTCAAACTGAGTTGGGTTTAACCGTGAAATAAATTTGACTATCATCAGCGTAACTATAAAAGTTGAGACCATGCCGCCTGATGATCTGGCCACATAAATGATAAATAAAAGAGGACCAAGTACAGAACCTTGAGGTACATCATGAGAAATAGTGACGGTACGGGATCGATTCTCACCTATCCTAACAAATTGCTGTCTATCCGATAGATATGAAGTTAACCGCTGAAGAGCCGCACCAGTGATACCCATTGCAGACAGTCGAGAAAGAGGTGTAGAGTGACAGTGTCAAATGCTGCACTGAGATCAAGAGGAACCTTAAAAAAAAAACACTTTTAAAAGTGCTGTTTCTGTGCTGTGATATAGACGAAAACCAGATTGAAGTGGTTCATAAAGAGTATGATTATCTAAATGTGACTGCAGTTGTGCCAAAACTACCTTCTCAAGTAGCTTGCCAACAAAAGGGAGGTTTGATATTGGTCAACAAATGACAAGACACATGGCAGGATCACGTGAGAAACAGGGAATCACATAACAAGACACCAGAAACATGACAATGACAAGAAACAAAACCCAAAACGTGATATGGCCAGGGCGAGACTCTGGCGAGGCGGCGAGGGATCACGGGCTGGAGCCGATGTGTGTGCTGCCCATACACACATCATAGCCGTGGCGACTATGAGGAGCGCTGCATCATCCAGAGCTAACTCAGGAGCGGCGGCCATCTTTTACGAAGACACAGGCACAGCAGGACTGACGTGAAAAGTCTCTGGCTGGTCAGGACTGACGTGAAGAAGCTCAGGCTCGGCAGGAATGACGGGAAGAAGCTCAGGCTCGGCAGGACTGACGTGAAGAAGCTCAGGCTCGGCAGAACTGAAGTGAAGAAGCGCAGGCTCAGCAGAACTGAAGTGAAGAAGCTCAGGCTCGGCAGGACTGACGTGAAGAAGCGCTGGCTCAGCAGGACTGAAGTGAAGAAGCTCAGGCTCGGCAGGACTGAAGTGAAGAAGCTCAGGCTCGGCAGAACTGAAGTGAAGAAGCTCAGGCTCGGCAGAACTGAAGTGAAGAAGCTCAGGCTCAGAAGAACTGAAGTGAAGAAGCTCAGGCTCGGCAGAACTGAAGTGAAGAAGCTCAGGCTCGGCAGAACTGAAGTGAAGAAGCGCAGGCTCAGCAGGACTGAAGTGAAGAAGCTCAGGCTCGGCAGAACTGAAGTGAAGAAGCTCAGGCTCGGCAGAACTGAAGTGAAGAAGCTCAGGCTCCGCAGAACTGAAGTGAAGAAGCTCAGGCTCGGCAGAACTGAAGTGAAGAAGCTCAGGCTCAGCAGAACTGAAGTGAAGAAGCTCAGGCTCGGCAGGACTTGAAGTGAAGAAGCTCAGGCTCGGCAGGACTGACGTGAAGAAGCTCAGGCTCGGCAGGACTGACATAAAGAAGCTCAGGCTCGGCAGAACTGAAGTGAAGAAGCTCAGGCTCGGCAGGACTGAAGTGAAAAAGCTCAGGCTCGGCAGAACTGAAGTGAAGAAGCTCAGGCTCGGCAGGACTGAAGTGAAAAAAGCTCAGGCTCGGCAGGGACTGACGTAAAGAAGCTCAGGCTCGGCAGGACTGACGTGAAAAAGCTCAGGCTCCGCAGAACTGAAGTGAAGAAGCTCAGGCTTGGCAGGACTGAAGTGAAGAAGCTCAGGCTCAGCAGGACTGAAGTGAAGAAGCTCAGGCTCGGCAGGACTGACGTGAAGAAGCTCAGGCTCAGCAGAACTGAAGTGAAGAAGCTCAGGCTCGGCAGGACTGAAGTGAAAAAGCTCAGGCTCGGCAGAACTGAAGTGAAGAAGCTCAGGCTCGGCAGGACTGACGTGAAGAAGCTCAGGCTCAGCAGAACTGAAGTGAAGAAGCTCAGGCTCGGCAGAACTGAAGTGAAGAAGCTCAGGCTCAGCAGAACTGAAGTGAAGAAGCTCAGGCTCGGCAGAACTGAAGTGAAGAAGCTCAGGCTCGGCAGGACTGAAGTGAAAAAGCTCAGGCTCAGCAGAACTGAAGTGAAGAAGCTCAGGCTCAGCAGGACTGACGTAAAGAAGCTCAGGCTCCGCAGAACTGAAGTGAAGAAGCTCAGGCTCCGCAGAACTGAAGTGAAGAAGCTCAGGCTCGGCAGGACTGACGTAAAGAAGCTCAGGCTCCGCAGGACTGAAGTGAAGAAGCTCAGGCTCCGCAGAACTGAAGTGAAGAAGCTCAGGCTCGGCAGGACTGACGTAAAAGAAGCTCAGGCTCGGCAGGACTGAAGTGAAAAAGCTCAGGCTCAGCAGGACTGACGTGAAGAAGCTCAGGCTCCGCAGAACTGAAGTGAAGAAGCTCAGGCTTGGCAGGACTGAAGTGAAGAAGCTCAGGCTCCGCAGAACTGAAGTGAAGAAGCTCAGGCTCGGCAGAACTGAAGTGAAGAAGCTCAGGCTCAGCAGGACTGAAGTGAAGAAGCTCAGGCTCGGCAGAACTGAAGTGAAGAAGCTCAGGCTCAGCAGGACTGACGTGAAGAAGCTCAGGCTCCGCAGAACTGACGTGAAGAAGCTCAGGCTCAGCAGAACTGAAGTGAAGAAGCTCAGGCTCCGCAGAACTGAAGTGAAGAAGCTCAGGCTCGGCAGAACTGAAGTGAAGAAGCTCGGCAGAACTGAAGTGAAGAAGCTCAGGCTCGGCAGGACTGAAGTGAAAAAGCTCAGGCTCAGCAGGACTGACGTGAAGAAGCTCAGGCTCAGCAGACCTGAAGTGAAGAAGCTCAGGCTCGGCAGACCTGAAGTGAAGAAGCTCAGGCTCCGCAGAACTGAAGTGAAGAAGCTCAGGCTCCGCAGAACTGAAGTGAAGAAGCTCAGGCTCGGCAGGACTGACGTTAAAGAAGCTCAGGCTCGGCAGGACTGAAGTGAAAAAGCTCAGGCTCAGCAGGACTGACGTGAAGAAGCTCAGGCTCCGCAGAACTGAAGTGAAGAAGCTCAGGGTTGGCAGGACTGAAGTGAAGAAGCTCAGGCTCCGCAGAACTGAAGTGAAGAAGCTCAGGCTCCGCAGAACTGAAGTGAAGAAGCTCAGGCTCAGCAGGACTGAAGTGAAGAAGCTCAGGCTCGGCAGAACTGAAGTGAAGAAGCTCAGGCTCAGCAGGACTGACGTGAAGAAGCTCAGGCTCGGCAGAACTGAAGTGAAGAAGCTCAGGCTCAGCAGAACTGAAGTGAAGAAGCTCAGGCTCCGCAGAACTGAAGTGAAGAAGCTCAGGCTCGGCAGGACTGAAGTGAAAAAGCTCAGGCTCAGCAGGACTGACGTGAAGAAGCTCAGGCTCAGCAGACCTGAAGTGAAGAAGCTCAGGCTCAGCAGGACTGAAGTGAAGAAGCTCAGGCTCGGCAGAACTGAAGTGAAGAAGCTCAGGCTCGGCAGGACTGAAGTGAAGAAGCTCAGGCTCAGCAGAACTGAAGTGAAGAAGCTCAGGCTCGGCAGAACTGAAGTGAAGAAGCTCAGGCTCGGCAGGACTGAAGTGAAGAAGCTCAGGCTCGGCAGGACTGACGTGAAGAAGCTCAGGCTCGGCAGGACTGAAGTGAAGAAGCTCAGGCTCAGCAGGACTGAAGTGAAGAAGCTCAGGCTCAGCAGAACTGAAGTGAAGAAGCTCAGGCTCGGCAGGACTGAAGTGAAAAAGCTCAGGCTCAGCAGGACTGACGTGAAGAAGCTCAGGCTCAGCAGACCTGAAGTGAAGAAGCTCAGGCTCAGCAGGACTGAAGTGAAGAAGCTCAGGCTCGGCAGAACTGAAGTGAAGAAGCTCAGGCTCGGCAGGACTGAAGTGAAGAAGCTCAGGCTCAGCAGAACTGAAGTGAAGAAGCTCAGGCTCGGCAGAACTGAAGTGAAGAAGCTCAGGCTCGGCAGGACTGAAGTGAAGAAGCTCAGGCTCGGCAGGACTGACGTGAAGAAGCTCAGGCTCGGCAGGACTGAAGTGAAGAAGCTCAGGCTCAGCAGAACTGAAGTGAAAAAAGCTCAGGCTCAGCAGGACTGAAGTGAAGAAGCTCAGGCTCAGCAGAACTGAAGTGAAGAAGCTCAGGCTCGGCAGGACTGAAGTGAAGAAGCTCAGGCTCAGCAGAACTGAAGTGAAAAAGCTCAGGCTCGGCAGAACTGAAGTGAAGAAGCTCAGGCTCGCCCCCCTCTCTCCCCCGCTGCCACTGAGTTGCAAGTGCACAGTCTAGTTTTGCATCTCATATATCACGAAAAGAGTAGCAAAAGTCAAGGTGCGAAAATTGAAATTGCAGTGACAGATTTGAGAAGCTGCAAGTGCCTAATTTAGGTTGTACTCATAGACTGTAAAAAAATATGGACGTAGTGTCCGTGACGTCACCCGTAGGTTTTCTGAAGAGCATTTTTGAAGCCTAAAGTGGGCGGAGCCGGCCGTCGCCATCTTGGCCTCGCGTCACCGCTCGTCACTCCCGGATAACAGAATATGGGCAAAGAGGCGGAGCTGAGGAGCCTGGCTATCTGAAACCACGCCCACCTAGCGCGACGTTATGGAGTTAGCTCTGCTCAGGCTTGGGAGCTAATGCTATATGCTACTCACAGTACCAAGTCTGCGACTGCACAGGGGCTCGTGCTAAAGTGACACTGACAGTTGATGATTAAAATCAGAATGCCAATTAAAAGGTCCTGTTTTTGCCCTTCGAAATATTATAATAGTAAAAAAGACATAGCTACAAGTAAGACTGTGTATCGTGATTCTGTACAGCTATTCTGCTAGTTGAAAATGTATTAAGCAGTAACTTTACAATATTACTCTGAGAGTGTGTTGTGTGTGTGTGACCGTGATTATGTGCATACATGTCAGTCACTCTTTATTACAGTCTATGGTCCGTCAGCGCGGCATCGCTCGTCAAGTTCGTAGAGAGCTTTATTATTCAGTCCATTTTAAATTCTGATTTTGGCCGCATCTCAATTCTCAAATGGGTCAAAACATAGATATATTACCTATGAAGTTCAAGTAACGTTAAATGCGCTAGAAATACGCGCTCATTCAAGGATGTGCATTTATTGCATGGACGGAGAAACACAGACACCTGCAGGATTTCATCAGACGGTACATAAACATATTATAATCTGTTCCAGAGCACCGGTACCGCAGAACGAGTGTGGCCTTTATATATAGACGCTTTTAAATCTGAAAACTCCAAAAAGCAACGAAATTGTCAGACATCCATCAGTGCATGTTCACCGAGGAGAAAAACTGGAATACAGCGCTGGTTGTCCTCTCGAACGATACTCGACGACAACGGCGGAATCCAAAGCCGTGGGCGAAGTAATGGGTGTATTAAATTATATGAAATAATCCCGAAAAAAAGCACAAACACGGCAGAGATGGCAAGTTCAGCAGCTGGAATTTGCTGAGGTGAAGTGACGGCTAACCGGCTAGCATTTACATCAGCGGGAATCCACCTGTCACTCAAAAGTGGACACACCCTTAATTTTGCAGAACTTTAAATATTAATCAACTAAACGGGTGAGTTATAAAAAAATGCACCCCCCTCACAGTTGTTATGAAGGGCAAAATTAGCTGTATAGACCAAAGCCACAGAGAGAACCAGGCTGTAAACATGTTTTTTTCTGCTGTAAAGTTGGGCATTTTAACGTGGAGGAGATACAGATTTGACTCCCTTCTGCAGTCAGCCTCAAGCGGCCAGTCGACGAATTGCCGTTTAATTCACTTCCGTGTTGGTTTCAAGAGAGAGACAGGGAGGTTGCCGCTTGGTTGTACTGCGAATGTGAGTGTAAGAATAAGTGCAAATATATATTACAAGTTTGAGTGTCACTTTATTTTTGTGAATGGCATTTTACACATTTGTGACTAGTTGTCTGCAGCTTCAAATTCAGAATACAGGTTTGTGACTATTGTCTGCGAGTGCAAATTTCAACATTCAACTTCAGATTTTTATTTTACAGATTTTCACATTGGAGCTGTGAGTCTAAATTTTAGCGTACAAGTACAAATATTTATTGTACAAGTTCTCAAATTCACATCTACGTGCTCTCAAGATTTGCTACTGTTTTACCTTCATATTAAATGTCTTTACCTGGAAGTAACTCTGCTGAACTATTAAAAAAAAAACTGAATCTAAATACATTAAAACTAAATAGAAACGTGTTACTGCAGTGGCTGTTGCTAACTATTTAAATCTAGCAGGTAGGAGCTGTATCCCAATTCAGCGGGTGCTTCTCAATATCCCTCCTGGTTTCCTCGCTCCTCCATCCTATGACCCGGAAACCGATCAAGCTCAGCCATCTTGAAAGACATCTCAATTCTCTAATTGCACCACGAGGATCGAGGAGTGAGGAGTGAGGAGTGAGGAGTGAGGATCGAGGAGTGAGGAATGATGATCGAGGAGTGTGGAGTGAGGATCGTGGAGTGTGAAGTGAGCAATGAGAAGAGTGAAGTGAGGAATTATGACCGAGGAGTGATGAACGAGGAGTGAGGAGTGTGAAGTGAGGAATGATGATCGAGGAGTGAGGAGTGAGGAATGATGATCGAGGAGTGAGGAGTGAGGACTGAGGATCGAGGAGTCAGGAGTGAGGACTGAGGATCGAGTAGTGAGGAGGCGAGGAGTGAGAATCGAGGAGTGAGGAATGATGATCAAGGATTGATGACCGAGGAGTGATGATCGAGGAGTGAGGAGTGAGGAATGATGATTGAGGAGTGAGGAGTGAGGAGTGAGGATCGAGGAGTCAGGAGTGAGGACTGAGGATCGAGAAGTGAGGAGGCGAGGAGTGAGAATCGAGGAGTGAGGAATGATGATCGAGGAGTGAGGATCGAGGAGTGAGGATCGAGAAGTGAGGAGTGAGGATCGAGAAGTGAGGAGTGAGGAGAGAGGATCGAGGAGTGAGGATCGAGGAGTGAGGATCGAGGAGTGAGGATCGAGGAGTGAGGATCGAGGAGTGGGGAGGGAGGAGTGAGGAGTGAGGAGTGAGGAGGCAATGAGTGAGGATTGAGGAGTGAGGATCGAGGAGTGAGAAGCCAAGGAGTGAGGATCGAGGAGTGAGAAGCCAAGGAGTGAGGATCGAGGAGTGAGGAGGCGAGGAGTGAGGATCGAGGAGTGAGGAGCCGAGGAGTGAGGATCGAGGAGTGAGGAGGCGAGGAGTGAGGATCGAGGAGTGAGGAGGTGAGGAGGTGAGGAGTGAGGATTGAGGAGTGAGGAGTGAGGAGGTGAGGAGTGAGGATCGAGGAGTGAGGATCGAGGAGTGAGGATCAAGGATTGAGGAGTGAGGAGTGAGGAGGCAAGGAGTGAGGATTGAGGATCGAGGAGTGAGGAGCCAAGGAGTGAGGATCGAGGAGTGAGGAGCCAAGGAGTGAGGATCGAGGAGTGAGGAGCCAAGGAGTGAGGATCGAGGAGTGAGGAGCCGAGGAGTGAGGAGGCGAGGAGTGAGGATCGAGGAGTGAGGAGGCGAGGAGTGAGGATTGAGGAGTGAGGAGTGAGGAGTGAGGAGGCAAGGAGTGAGGATTGAGGATTGAGGAGTGAGGATTCGAGGAGTGAGGAGCCAAGGAGTGAGGATCGAGGAGTGAGGAGGCGAGGAGTGAGGAGGCGAGGATCGAGGAGTGAGGATCGAGTAGTGAGGGAGGCGAGGAGTGAGGATCGAGGAGTGAGGAGGTGAGGAGTGAGAATCGAGGAGTGAGGAATGATGATCGAGGAGTGAGGATCGAGAAATGAGGAGTGAGGAGTGTGAAGTAAGGAATGATGATCGAGGAGTGAAAAGTGATGATTGAGGAGTGAGGAGTGATGAGGAGTGAGAATCGAGTCCAATCTGAACCAATCTGGTGCTTGTAGTCCGTAATGGTCCTTATACCTCTCCACATATTCTGTGGGTTGTTATTATTGAAGTGCTCCTCAATGCGCTGTTTGTATCTGAGTTTAGCCAGCTGGATACCCTTTTTCAGTTCTTTCCGGGCCCGAGGGATCGAGTAGTGAGGAGGCGAGGAGTAAGAATCGAGGAGTGAGGAATGATGATCGAGGAGTGAGGATCGAGAAGTAAGGAGTGAGGATCGAGGAGTGAGGAGTGAGGATCGAGGAGTGAGGATCGAGGAGTGAGGAGTGATGATCGAGGAGTGAGGAGTGATGATCGAGGAGTGAGGAGTGAGGAATGATGATCGAGGAGTGGGGAGTAAGGAGTGAGGACTGAGGATCGAGGATCGAGAAGTGAGGAGGCGAGGAGTTGAGAATCGAGGAGTGAGGAATGATGATCGAGGAGTGAGGATCGAGGAGTGAGGAGTGAGGATCGAGTAGTGAGGAGTGAGAAGTTAGGAGTGAGGAGTGATGATCGAGGAGTGAGGAGGCAAGGAGTGAGGATTGAGGATTGAGGAGTGAGGAGTGTGAAGTGAGGAGTGACGATCGAGGAGTGAGGAGTGAGAAGGCAAGGAGTGGGGATTAAGGATTGAGGAGTGAGGAGTGTGAAGTGAGGAGTGAGGATCGAGGAGTGAGGAGCCGAGGAGTGAGGAGCCGAGGAGTGAGGATCGAGGAGTGAGGAGCCGAGGAGTGAGGATCGAGGAGTGAGGAGGCGAGGAGTGAGGATCGAGGAGTGAGGAGCCGAGGAGTGAGGATCGAGGAGTGAGGATCGAGGAGTGAGGAGGCGAGGAGTGAGGAGCGAGGAGTGAGAATCGAGGAGTGAGAATCGAGGAGTGAGGAATGATGATCGAGGAGTGAGGATCGAGAAGTGAGGAGTGTCAAGTAAGGAATGATGATCGAGAAGTGAGGATCGAGAAGTGAGGAGTGAGGATCGAAGAGTGAGGAGTGAGGGAGTGAGGAGTGTGAAGTGATGAGTGAGGATCAAGGAGTGAGGATCGAGGAGTGAGGAGGCGAGGAGTGAGAATCGAGGAGTGAGGAATGATGATCGAGGAGTGAGGATCGAGAAGTGAGGAGTGAGGATCGAGGAGTGAGGAGTGAGGATCGAGGAGTGAGGAGTGAGGATCGAGGAGTGAGGATTGAGGAGTGAGGAGTGATGATCGAGGATTGAGGAGTGAGGAGTGAGGAGTGTGAAGTGAGAAATGATGATCGAGGAGTGAAGAGTGATGATCGAGGAGTGAGGAGTGATGATCGAGGATTGAGGAGTGAGGAGTGATGATCGAGGAGTGAGGAGTGATGATCGAGGAGTGAGGAGTCATGATCGAGGAGTGTGAAGTGAGGAAAGATGATCGAGGAGTGAGGAGTGATGATCGAGGAGTGAGGAGTGATGATCGAGGATTGAGGAGTGTGAAGTGAGGAATGATGATCGAGGAGTGAGGAGTGACGATCGAGGAGTGAGGAGGCGAGGAGTGAGGATCGAGGAGTGAGGATCGAGGAGTGAGGAGGCGAGGAGTGAGGATCGAGGAGTGAGGAGCCGAGGAGTGAGGATCGAGGAGTGAGGAGGTGAGAAGTGAGGATCGAGGGAGTGAGGAGGCGAGGAGTGAGAATCGAGGAGTGAGGAATGATGATCGAGGAGTGAGGATCGAGAAGTGAGGAGTGAGGAGTGTCACGTAAGGAATGATGATCGAGAAGTGAGGATCGAGAAGTGAGGAGTGAGGATAGAGGAGTGAGGAGTGAGGAGTGTGAAGTGATGAGTGAGGATCGAGGAGTGAGGAGGCGAGGAGTGAGAATCGAGGAGTGAGGAATGATGATCGAGGAGTGAAGATTGAGAAGTGAGGAGTGAGGATCGAGGAGTGAGGAGTGAGGGATCGAGGAGTGTGAAGTGAGGAATGATGATCGAGGAGTGAGGAGTGAGGATCGAGGAGTGATGATCGAGGAGTGAGGATCGAGGAGTGAGGAGTGATGATCGAGGATTGAGGAGTGTGAAGTGTGAAAAGAGGAGTGATGATCGGGGAGTGAGGAGTGAGAAGTGAGGATCGAGGAGTGATGATCGAGGAGTGAGGATCGATGAGTGAGGATCGAGGAGTGAGGAGTGAGGAAAGATGATCGAGGAGTGAGGAGTGATGATCGAGGAGTGAGGAGTGAGGAGTGATGATCGAGGATTGAGGAGTGAGGATTGAGGATTGAGGAGTGTGAAGTGAGGAGTGATGATCGAGGAGTGAGGAGTGATGATCGAGGAGTGAGGATCGAGGAGTGAGGAGTGATGATCGAGGATTGAGGAGTGAGGAGTGATGATCGAGGAGTGAGGAGTGATGATCGAGGAGTGAGGAGTGATGATCGAGGAGTGAGGAGTGATGATCGAAGAGTGAGGAGTTTGAAGTGAGGAAAGATGATCGAGGAGTGAGGAGTGATGATCGAGGAGTGAGGAGTTATGATCGAGGAGTGAGGATCGATGAGTGAGGAGTGAGGATCGAGGAGTGAGGAGTGAGGAAAGATGATCGAGGAGTGAGGAGTGATGATCGAGGAGTGAGGAGTGATGATCGAGGATTGAGGAGTGAGGATCGAGGAATGTGAAGTGAGGAATGATGATCGAGGAGTGAGGATCGAGGAGTGATGATCGAGGAGTGAGGAGTGAGGAATGATGATCGAGGAGTGGGGAGTAAGAAGTGAGGACTGAGGATCGAGAAGTGAGGAGGCGAGGAGTGAGAATCGAGGAGTGAGGAATGATGATCGAGGAGTGAGGATCGAGGAGTGAGGAGTGAGGATCGAGTAGTGAGGAGTGAGAAGTTAGGAGTGAGGAGTGATGATCGAGGAGTGAGGAGTGAGGAGGGTAAGGAGTGAGGATTGAGGATTGAGGAAGTGAGGAGTGTGAAGTGAGGAGTGACGATCGAGGAGTGAGGAGTGAGAAGGCAAGGAGTGAGGATTAAGGATTGAGGAGTGAGGAGTGTGAAGTGAGGAGTGACGATCGAGGAGTGAGGAGGCGAGGAGTGAGGATCGAGGAGTGAGGAGCTGAGGAGTGAGGATCGAGGAGTGAGGAGGCGAGGAGTGAGGATCGAGGAGTGAGGAGCCGAGGAGTGAGGATCGAGGAGTGAGGAGCCGAGGAGTGAGGATCGAGGAGTGAGGAGGCGAGGAGTGAGGAGGCGAGGAGTGAGAATCGAGGAGTGAGGAATGATGATCGAGGAGTGAGGATCGAGGAGTGAGGAGTGAGGATCGAGGAGTGAGGAGCCGAGGAGTGAGGATCGAGGAGTGAGGAGGCGAGGAGTGAGGATTGAGGAGTGAGGAATGATGATCGAGAAGTGAGGATCGAGAAGTGAGGAGTGTCAAGGAAGGAATGATGATCGAGAAGTGAGGATCGAGAAGTGAGGAGTGAGGAAAGGAAAGGAAGCGAGGAAAGGAAGCGAGGAAAGGAAGCGTGGAAAGGAAGCGAGGAAAGGAAGCGAAGAAAGGAAGCGAGGAAAGGAAGTGAGGAAAGGAAGCGAGGAAAGGAAGTGAGGAAAGGTAACAAGGAAAGGAAGCGAGGAAAGGAAGCGTGGAAAGGAAGCGAGGAAAGGAAGCGAGGAAAGGAAGCGAGGAAAGGAAGCGAGGAAAGGAAGCGAGGAAAGGAAGTGAGGAAAGGTAACAAGGAAAGGAAGCGAGGAAAGGAAGCGTGGAAAGGAAGCGAGGAAAGGAAGCGAGGAAAGGAAGCGAGGAAAGGAAGCGAGGAAAGGAAGCGAAGAAAGGAAGCGAGGAAAGGAAGCGAGGAAAGGAAGCGAGGAAAGGAAGTGAGGAAAGGTAACAAGGAAAGGAAGCGAGGAAAGGAAGCGTGGAAAGGAAGCGAGGAAAGGAAGCGAGGAAAGGAAGCGAGGAAAGGAAGCGAGGAAAGGAAGCGAGGAAAAGCATCTGTAACTACATGAGTTTTTAAGCTGTGTGTGTGTGTGTGATGATCGAGGAGTGATGATCGAGGAGTGAGGAGTGATGATCGAGGAGTGAGGAGTGATGATCGAGGAGTGAGGAGTGAGGAGTGAGGAGTGATGATCGAGGAGTGAGGAGTGATGATCGAGGAGTGAGGAGTGATGATCGAGGAGTGAGGAGTGATGATCGAGGAGTGATGATCGAGGAGTGAGGAGTGATGATCAAGGAGTGAGGAGTGATGATCAAGGAGGTGAGGAGTGAGGAGTGATGATCAAGGAGTGAGGAGTGATGATCGAGGAGTGAGGAGTGATGATCAAGGAGTGAGGAGTGATGATCGAGGGAGTGAGGAGTGATGATCGAGGAGTGAGGAGTACGAGGAAAGGAAGCGAGGAAAGGAAGCGTGGAAAGGAAGCGAGGAAAGGGAACAAGGAAAGGGAACAAGGAAAGGAAGCGAGGAAAGGAAGTGAGGAAAGGAAGTGAGGAAAGGAAGCGAGGAAAAGTAAGTGAGGAAAGGAAGCGAGGAAAGGTAACAAGGAAAGGAAGCGAGGAAAGGAAGCGAGGGAAAGTAAGTGAGGAAAGGAAGCGAGGAAATGTAACAAGGAAAGGAAGCGAGGAAAGGAAGCGAGGAAAGGAAGCGTGGAAAGGAAGCGAGGAAAGGAAGCGAGGAAAGGAAGCGAGGAAAGGAAGCGTGGAAAGGAAGCGAGGAAAGGTAACAAGGAAAGGAAGCGAGGAAAGGAAGCGAGGAAAGGAAGCGAGGAAAGGAAGCGAGGAAAGGAAGCGAGGAAAGGAAGCGTGGAAAGGAAGCGAGGAAAGGAAGCGAGGAAAGGAAGCGAGGAAAGGTAACAAGGAAGTGAGGAAAGGAAGCGAGGAAAGGAAGCGTGGAAAGGAAGCGAGGAAAGGAAGCGAGGAAAGGAAGCGAGGAAAAGGTAACAAGGAAGCGAGGAAAGGAAGCGTGGAAAGGAAGCGTGGAAAGGAAACGAGGAAAGGAAGCGAGGAAAGCATCTGTAACTACATGAGTTTTTAAGCTATAGAGTGCTCAAACTTTTATTTGTTTACAACAAAAGCCTCATGGAAACGTCTGTAAGAAGAGCACACTCATTGATGTCATTTACATGTACAGGAACACGTTCATATCTCCACATCTATTGTGAGATAAAAGTGCAGGTACCTGAGAGTTCAAGTGTGTGTGTGTGTGTGGGGGTGTGTGTGTGTGTGTGTGTGGGTGGATGCGTGCGTTCAGCCGAGACGCTGCGCAGTTCAACACAAGCGCTGTGTTCACACTGAGGAAGGCATTCGCTGCAGACGCGTGTGGGTTTGAAGCCCATTATCTGCAGTTTTTAAGCTTTCTGTGTGAATTACACAGTTGAATTAATGCTTGTTGATAATTAGCATCTTAGCCAATCGTTGTTTGGATTGTTCAAGTCTGTTGAGATGGATCTTCTGAACCTCATGAGGGAAATTGCTGCTTTTATTTTTTTCATCCAGTGGAAAACTTCTGTCAGCACTTCTCACAGTATCGTAAGTGACATCACCTCATCACAGAAATCATTTCTAAATCTTCTGATCAGTAATTTACTAAATCATTGATTTCAGGTTGCAACATGTCAACAAGGTAAGTGTTAAAGAACTTTCTTTCTTTCTTTCTTTCTTTCTTTCTTTCTTTCTCTTTCTTTCTTTCTTTCTTTCTTTCTTTCTTTCTTTCTTTCTTTGCTGTAAAAGTGCATGCTTTCCAGACTCTGATGATCGCCCTGAGGAATGGTTTAGCCAGCACGTCCGGAACCCTTCACCCGTACATGATCTGACTGCAGAACTGAGTGAATCTCAATCCTCTGTCACTATAAGATGGGCCATTAATGTCGACAGTGAGTCACAGCACACAGCACACATTACACTATTACTATCATTTTACATCAAGTACTTTTTATATAGTTCTGTCTGGTTGTTGTAATCAGTCATACATCTCTTGTCTTGTTGATGGATATGTGTGGGGGCTTTTTTGTCTGTAGAGTGTGTAGAGTGTATTAAGTGTGTGTTGTGTGTGTGTGTGTGTGTGTGTGTGTGTGTGTGTGTGTGTGTGTGTGTGTGTGTGTGTGTGTGTGTGCGTGTGTGGAGTGTGTGTAGAGTGTGTGTGTAGAGTGTGTGTGTGTAGAGTGTGTGTAGAGTGTGTTGAGTGTCTGTGTAGAGTGTGTTGAGTGTCTGTGTAGAGTGTGTTCAGATTCAGGAGGAAGTGCAGCTCAGCTCTTTTTATCAGGACACTTGACTTCCGGTGTGAAATCACAGATAAGACAGAAATGTGTGTGTGTGTGTGAGAGAGAGAGAGAGAGAGAGGAGAGAGAGAGAGAGTGAGAGAGAGAGAGTGTGTGTGTGTGTGTGTGTTCTCTTACGAGAGTACTCTCGTGCTGCGTAATATCTTACGCTAGGGGAAAAACTCTTTTCCACAAGATATTGAAGCCAAAAATTATCCTTAATTTTGAAATAATGTAAAATGCGTTGCGGCAGCATGCAGACATAGGCAAGACGGCTCCCGCGCCTATTGGCTGTCCTGCGGCAACTGCAGCCGCCTATCGAGAGAGGCCTCTCGTGACGTCAGATCCAATGGGGGCGCGTCGCACCCACTACGTCACGTCCCGCCAAAACAACCGTCGCTTGGGCCTATAAATACAGCTCGACAGGCTGATAGACTCTGATTTTCATCGCCGAAGCGAAGCTCTCGCATCGCTGGATCCTGAGAGGAAGAAGCCGCGCCGTCTGAAAAAGCCTTCTGCAGGACGAGCCTTTGCATCTGAAGCCGCTGGTCGACAACTCGCCGCCTTCAGTCACCGTTCCTGCTACGTTATCCGGCGTGTTATATCATTTTTCTCTGCTAAGTGTGTGTGTTTGCCGCTGCGACTCACACTCTCATCCTAAAAGAGCCAAGCGTCTTTTTCAAGATGCCTCGTACCTTCTGTGGCTCGTGTCGAGCCCCACTCAGCGACGGGGACCGCCATGTCATCTGCGTTTCCTGCCTGGGTGAGGATCAGGCAGCTCTCGCGCTCGCT
>JARPMJ010002278.1:52500-123439 GCA_033366665.1 Phoxinus dragarum
CGACGTGTGTTAAATGACCAGGATCCAGTAAGTCAGAGTAAGGAACAGCATCATTTTAATTCTGCCTGAAACCCAGAGATACTACTAAATGAATTTAAAGCAATATAATATATTTGTCAATGTAACGAAGTTCAGATGTTATGGGAAGGAGGAGGCGGGAACGTCACACTGTCCTCGCGGACGACTGCTGGCCACACAAAACAGAAACACAACATAAACTCAGTGAGAGATACGAGACCGGTGCGTCGCGCGGGAGTCGCTCTTCCTTTATGCCTCCGCTCCTCCGTGAGAGACACGAGGACCGGTGCGTCGCGCAGGAGTCGCTCTTCCTCTTATGCCTCCGCTCCTCCATGAGAGACACGAGACTGGTGCGTCGCGCAGGAGTCGCTCTTCCTTTATGCCTCCGCTCCTCCGTGAGAGACACGAGACCGGTGCGTCGCGCAGGAGTCGCTCTTCCTTTATGCCTCCGCTCCCTCCGTGAGAGACACGAGACCGGTGCGTCGCGCAGGAGTCGCTCTTCCTTTATGCCTCCGCTCCTCCGTGAGAGACACGAGACCGGTGCGTCGCGCAGGAGTCGCTCCTCCTTTATGCTTCCGCTCCTCCGTGAGAGACACGAGACCGGTGCGTCGCGCAGGAGTCGCTCCTCCTTTATGCTTCCGCTCCTCCTTTATGCTTCCGCTCCTCCTTGAGAGACACGAGACCGGTGCGTCGCGCAGGAGTCGCTCTTACTTTATGCTTCTGCTCCTCCGTGAGAGACACGAGACCGGTGCGTCGCGCAGGAGTCGCTCCTCCTTTATGCTTCCGCTCCTCCATGAGAGATACGAGACCGGTGCGTCGCGCAGGAGTCGCTCCTCCTTTATGCCTCCGCTCCTCCGTGAGAGACACGAGACCGGTGCGTCGCGCAGGAGTCGCTCTTCCTTTATGCTTCTGCTCCTCCGTGAGAGACACGAGACCGGTGCGTCGCGCAGGAGTCGCTCCTCCTTTATGCTTCCGCTCCTCCGTGAGAGATACGAGACCGGTGCGTCACGCAGGAGTCGCTCTTCCTTTATGCCTCCGCTCCTCCGTGAGAGATACGAGACCGGTGCGTCGCGCAGGAGTCGCTCTTCCTTTATGCTTCCGCTCCTCCGTGAGAGACACGAGACCGGTGCGTCGCGCAGGAGTCGCTCTTCCTTTATGCTTCCACTCCTCCGTGAGAGACTCGAGGACCGGTGCGTCGCGCAGGAGTCGCTCCTCCTTTATGCCTCCGCTCCTCCGTGAGAGATACGAGACCGGTGCGTCGCGCAGGAGTCGCTCCTCCTTTATGCCTCCGCTCCTCCGTGAGAGACACGAGACCGGTGCGTCGCGCAGGAGTCGCTCTTCCTTTATGCTTCCGCTCCTCCGTGAGAGACACGAGACCGGTGCGTCGCGCAGGAGTCGCTCCTCCTTTATGCCTCCGCTCCTCCGTGAGAGACACGAGACCGGTGCATCGCGCAGGAGTCGCTCTTCCTTTATGCCTCCGCTCCTCCGTGAGAGATATGAGACCGGTGCATCGCGCAGGAGTCGCTCTTCCTTTATGCCTCCGCTCCTCCGTGAGAGATACGAGACCGGTGCGTCGCGCAGGAGTCGCTCCTCCTTTATGCCTCCGCTCCTCCGTGAGAGACACGAGACCGGTGCATCGCGCAGGAGTCGCTCTTCCTTTATGCCTCCGCTCCTCCGTGAGAGACACGAGACCGGTGCATCGCGCAGGAGTCGCTCCTCCTTTATGCCTCCGCTCCTCCGTGAGAGATACGAGACCGGTGCGTCGCACAGGAGTCGCTCCTCCTTTATGCCTCCGCTCCTCCGTGAGAGACACGAGACCGGTGCATCGCGGAGGAGTCGCTCTTCCTTTATGCCTCCGCTCCTCCGTGAGAGATATGAGACCGGTGCATCGCGCAGGAGTCGCTCTTCCTTTATGCCTCCGCTCCTCCGTGAGAGATATGAGACCGGTGCGTCGCGCAGGAGTCGCTCCTCCTTTATGCTTCCGCTCCTCCGTGAGAGACACGAGACCGGTGCGTCGCGCAGGAGTCGCTCTTCCTTTATGCCTCCGCTCCTCCGTGAGTGACACGAGACCGGTGCACCGCGCAGGAGTCGCTCCTCCTTTATGCTTCCACTCCTCCGTGAGAGATACGAGACCGGTGCGTCGCGCAGGAGTCGCTCCTCCTTTATGCTTCCACTCCTCCGTGAGAGATACGAGACCGGTGCGTCGCGCAGGAGTCGCTCCTCCTTTATGCCTCCGCTCCTCCGTGAGAGATACGAGACCGGTGCGTCGCGCAGGAGTCGCTCCTCCTTTATGCTTTCGCTCCTCCGTGAGAGATATGAGACCGGTGCGTCGCGCAGGAGTCGCTCCTCCTTTATGCCTCCGCTCCTCCGTGAGAGACACGAGACCGGTGCGTCGCGCAGGTTTCGCTCCTCCTTTATGCTTCCGCTCCTCCGTGAGAGACACGAGACCGGTGCGTCGCGCAGGAGTCGCTCCTCTTTTATGCTTCCGCTCCTCCGTGAGAGATACGAGACCGGTGCGTCGCGCAGGAGTCGCTCCTCCTTTATGCCTCCGCTCCTCCGTGAGAGATACGAGACCGGTGCGTCGCGTAGGAGTCGCTCCTCCTTTATGCCTCCGCTCCTCCATGAGAGATACGAGGACCGGTGCGTCGCGCAGGTTTCGCTCCTCCTTTATGCCTCCGCTCCTCCGTGAGAGATAAGAGACCGGTGTGTCGCGCAGGAGTCGCTCCTCCTTTATGCTTCCGCTCCTCCATGAGAGATACGAGACCGGTGCGTCGCGCAGGAGTCGCTCCTCTTTTATGCCTCCGCTCCTCCGTGAGAGACACGAGACCGGTGCGTCGCGCAGGTTTCGCTCCTCCTTTATGCCTCCGCTCCTCCGTGAGAGATAAGAGACCGGTGCGTCGCGCAGGAGTCGCTCCTCCTTTATGCTTCCGCTCCTCCGTGAGAGATACGAGACCGGTGCGTCGCGCAGGAGTCGCTCCTCCTTTATGCCTCCGCTCCTCCGTGAGAGACACGAGACCGGTGCGTCGCGCAGGTTTCGCTCCTCCTTTATGCTTCCGCTCCTCCATGAGAGACACGAGACCGGTGCGTCGCGCAGGAGTCGCTCCTCCTTTATGCCTCCCCTCCTCCGTGAGGGAAAAGCACACTGTCCTCTGATTGGTCGGCTTGAGCAGTGTGTTGTGATTGGTCAAACACTTCGAGCGTGTTTGGGAAATGTCCCGCCCCTTTATTCTGCATATGAATTATTTAAATTAGGAATATTGTGACGTGTTCGTTCCCGGAAGAAACTCAAGACTACAATGGAGGCGTTTTAGGAGTTCAGAAAAACTCACACTGATATAGAGAAGAACTGGAGCTTTTCATGATCACACAGCAACATTACACTGAACACAGAGGAACATGGAGAAGAGCAGAATAGGTCCTCTCTAATAGAACAAATCGATATGTGTGAGTCACTGCGTCACTGACATATGTGCCAGACAACACTATATATACCTTGATAAACCGAAGCACCAAGAGGAAACGCGGTGCCGAGGAGAACAACATCAGAGTATGGTTTATCCCACGACCTCATTATGGAAATCTCTGCTCAGCCAGAAACTTGATTTGAGGAATCGTTCGTGTCTGGAGCACAAACACTGCAGGCTGACACACACTTCACTTTAATACTTTTAATACATTTTCAATGACTGTTGATTGACTCCCCAGCTGAAATCCAATGGAACCCTCATATTTATTCAGTCCTTCATGATGATAAAATAGTGGTGACCTTCAATGTGAGCTCTGCGGCCGACAGACACACCATCGAGCTGAAAAAACCGAACGAAACGCCTCAAGTCTGTTGAGATAAAAGAGGTATGTATCTCTTTAACATTTTATTTTGTGCTAAAAGTGGGTTAGAACATTACATCCCACAGGAAAAATAAGTTAAAACAAAATAATATCTAAACAAGTTTTAAATAAAAAGCTATACAATTGTTTTCAGAGAAATATATCTTTAGACAGTCTACTGTCAGATTATCTTCACATGTTTTAAGTGTAAACAAGTAAAAAAAAAAAATTCCGCCAGTTCTGTAATTTTTCATATTTGTTTGTTGGCCCTACAGGGATGCAGAGTAGACACATGTCAAGTGGAGCTGGAATACACGGGTCCCTGTGAAAACCTTACAATATGGGTGAGTATAAAATCAGATCTAATGCTGTATATAGAAGGTGCACAACACAATACAAAAACATGCATGACTAAAATAATGCAATAAACATTCATTTGACAACATAAGATGTAATAATACCATAATATACATAACTGATGAAAATAATGATTAAAATTAAAAACCATCAAAGTGTCAAAATAAATGACTGGAAACACCGCTTCAGACACCGGCAAACACACGCGCTTCAGACACCGGCTAACACACGCGCTTCAGACACCGGCTAACACACGCGCTTCAGACACCGGCTAACACACGCGCTTCAGACACCGGCTAACACACGCGCTTCAGACACCGGCTAACACACGCGCTTCAGACACCGGCTAACACACGCGCTTCAGACACCGGCTAACACACGCGCTTCAGACACAGGCAAACACACGCGCTTCAGACACCGGCTAACACACGCGCTTCAGACACCGGCTAACACACGCGCTTCAGACACCGGCTAACACACGCGCTTCAGACACCGGCTAACACACGCGCTTCAGACACAGGCAAACACACGCGCTTCAGACACAGGCTAACACACGCGCTTCAGACACCGGCTAACACACGCGCTTCAGACACCGGCTAACACACGCGCTTCAGACACCGGCTAACACACGCGCTTCAGACACCGGCTAACACACGCGCTTCAGACACCGGCTAACACACGCGCTTCAGACACCGGCTAACACACGCGCTTCAGACACCGGCTAACACACGCGCTTCAGACACCGGCTAACACACGCGCTTCAGACACCGGCTAACACACGCGCTTCAGACACCGGCTAACACACGCGCTTCAGACACAGGCTAACACACGCGCTTCAGACACAGGCTAACACACGCGCTTCAGACACAGGCTAACACACGCGCTTCAGACACAGGCTAACACACGCGCTTCAGACACCGGCTAACACACGCGCTTCAGACACCGGCTAACACACGCGCTTCAGACACAGGCTAACACACGCGCTTCAGACACCGGCTAACACACGCGCTTCAGACACCGGCTAACACGCGCGCTTCAGACACAGGCTAACACACGCGCTTCAGACACCGGCTAACACACGCGCTTCAGACACCGGCTAACACGCGCGCTTCAGACACAGGCTAACACACGCGCTTCAGACACAGGCTAACACACGCGCTTCAGACACAGGCTAACACACGCGCTTCAGACACAGGCTAACACACGCGCTTCAGACACAGGCTAACACACGCGCTTCAGACACCGGCTAACACACGCGCTTCAGACACCGGCTAACACACGCGCTTCAGACACCGGCTAACACACGCGCTTCAGACACCGGCAAACACACGCGCTTCAGACACCGGCTAACACACGCGCTTCAGACACCGGCTAACACACGCGCTTCAGACACAGGCTAACACACGCGCTTCAGACACCGGCTAACACACGCGCTTCAGACACCGGCTAACACACGCGCTAACAGACACCGGCTAACACACGCGCTTCAGACACCGGCTAACACGCGCGCTTCAGACACAGGCTAACACACGCGCTTCAGACACCGGCTAACACACGCGCTTCAGACACCGGCTAACACACGCGCTTCAGACACAGGCTAACACACGCGCTTCAGACACAGGCTAACACACGCGCTTCAGACACAGGCTAACACACGCGCTTCAGACACCGGCTAACACACGCGCTTCAGACACAGGCTAACACACGCGCTTCAGACACCGGCTAACACACGCGCTTCAGACACAGGCTAACACACGCGCTTCAGACACAGGCTAACACACGCGCTTCAGACACAGGCTAACACACGCGCTTCAGACACAGGCTAACACACGCGCTTCAGACACCGGCTAACACACGCGCTTCAGACACCGGCTAACACACGCGCTTCAGACACCGGCAAACACACGCGCTTCAGACACCGGCTAACACACGCGCTTCAGACACCGGCTAACACACGCGCTTCAGACACAGGCTAACACACGCGCTTCAGACACCGGCTAACACACGCGCTTCAGACACCGGCTAACACACGCGCTAACAGACACCGGCTAACACACCGCGCTTCAGACACCGGCTAACACACGCGCTTCAGACACCGGCTAACACACGCGCTTCAGACACCGGCAAACACACGCGCTTCAGACACCGGCTAACACACGCGCTTCAGACACCGGCTAACACACGCGCTTCAGACACAGGCTAACACACGCGCTTCAGACACCGGCTAACACACGCGCTTCAGACACCGGCTAACACACGCGCTAACAGACACCGGCTAACACACGCGCTTCAGACACCGGCTAACACGCGCGCTTCAGACACAGGCTAACACACTAACACACGCACTAACAGACACCGGCTAACACACTAACACACGCACTAACAGACACCGGCTAACACACGCGCTTCAGACACCGGCTAACACGCGCGCTTCAGACACCGGCTAACACGCGCGCTTCAGACACCGGCTAACACGCGCGCTTCAGACACCGGCTAACACACTAACACACGCACTAACAGACACCGGCTAACACACCGCGCTTCAGACACCGGCTAACACACGCGCTAACAGACACCGGCTAACACACTAATACACGCGCTTCAGACACCGGCTAACACACGCGCTTCAGACACCGGCTAACACACGCGCTTCAGACACAGGCTAACACACGCGCTTCAGACACCGGCTAACACACGCGCTAACAGACACCGGCTAACACACGCGCTTCAGACACAGGCTAACACACGCGCTTCAGACACCGGCTAACACACGCGCTTCAGACACCGGCTAACACACGCGCTTCAGACACAGGCTAACACACACGCTTCAGACACCGGCTAACACACGCGCTTCAGACACCGGCTAACACACGCGCTTCAGACACAGGCTAACACACTAACACACGCACTAACAGACACCGGCTAACACGCGCGCTTCAGACACCGGCTAACACACTAACACACGCACTAACAGACACCGGCTAACACGCGCGCTTCAGACACCGGCTAACACACTAACACACGCACTAACAGACACCGGCTAACACACTAACACACGCACTAACAGACACCGGCTAACACACGCGCTTCAGACACCGGCTAACACACGCACTTCAGACACCGGCTAACACGCGCGCTTCAGACACCGGCTAACACACGCGCTTCAGACACCGGCTAACACGCGCGCTTCAGACACAGGCTAACACACTAACACACGCACTAACAGACACCGGCTAACACACGCACTAACAGACACCGGCTAACACGCGCGCTTCAGACACCGGCTAAACACACGCGCTTCAGACACCGGCTAACACGCGCGCTTCAGACACAGGCTAACACACTAACACACGCACTAACAGACACCCGGCTAACACACGCACTAACAGACACCGGCTAACACGCGCGCTTCAGACACCGGCTAACACACTAACACACGCACTAACAGACACCGGCTAACACACGCACTAACAGACACCGGCTAACACACCGCGCTTCAGACACCGGCTAACACGCGCGCTTCAGACACCGGCTAACACACTAACACACGCACTAACAGACACCGGCTAACACACACTAACACACTAACACACGCACTAACAGACACCGGCTAACACACTAACCACACGCACTAACAGACACCGGCTAACACACGCGCTTCAGACACCGGCTAACACACGCGCTTCAGACACCGGCTAACACACGCGCTTCAGACACAGGCTAACACGCGCGCTTCAGACACAGGCTAACACACTAACACACGCACTAACAGACACCGGCTAACACACGCGCTTCAGACACCGGCTAACACACGCGCTTCAGACACCGGCTAACACGCGCGCTTCAGACACCGGCTAACACACGCGCTTCAGACACAGGCTAACACACTAACACACGCACTAACAGACACCGGCTAACACACGCGCTTCAGACACCGGCTAACACACGCGCTTCAGACACCGGCTAACACGCGCGCTTCAGACACCGGCTAACACACGCACTAACAGACACAGGCTAACACACGCGCTTCAGACACCGGCTAACACACGCGCTTCAGACACCGGCTAACACGCGCGCTTCAGACACCGGCTAACACACGCGCTTCAGACACCGGCTAACACACGCGCTTCAGACACAGGCTAACACACGCGCTTCAGACACCGGCAAACACGCGCTTCAGACACAGGCTAACAAACGCGCTTCAGACACCGGCTAACACACGCGCTTCAGACACCGGCTAACACACGCGCTTCAGACACAGGCTAACACACGCGCTTCAGACACCGGCTAACACACGCGCTTCAGACACAGGCTAACACACGCGCTTCAGACACAGGCTAACACACGCGCTTCAGACACCGGCTAACACACGCGCTTCAGACACCGGCTAACACACGCGCTTCAGACACCGGCTAACACACGCGCTTCAGACACCGGCTAACACACGCACTAACAGACACAGGCTAACACACGCGCTTCAGACACCGGCTAACACACGCGCTTCAGACACCGGCTAACACGCGCGCTTCAGACACCGGCTAACACACGCGCTTCAGACACCGGCTAACACACGCGCTTCAGACACAGGCTAACACACGCGCTTCAGACACCGGCAAACACGCGCTTCAGACACAGGCTAACAAACGCGCTTCAGACACCGGCTAACACACGCGCTTCAGACACCGGCAAAACACACGCGCTTCAGACACCGGCTAACACACGCGCTTCAGACACCGGCTAACACACGCGCTTCAGACACCGGCTAACACACGCGCTTCAGACACCGGCTAACACACACGCGCTTCAGACACCGGCTAACACACGCGCTTCAGACACCGGCTAACACACGCGCTTCAGACACCGGCTAACACACGCGCTTCAGACACCGGCTAACACACGCGCTTCAGACACCGGCTAACACACACGCTTCAGACACCGGCTAACATACGCGCTTCAGACACCGGCTAACACACGCGCTTCAGACACCGGCTAACACACGCGCTTCAGACACCGGCTAACACACGCGCTTCAGACACCGGCTAACACACGCGCTTCAGACACCGGCTAACACACGCGCTTCAGACACCGGCTAACACACGCACTTCAGACACCGGCTAACACACGCGCTTCAGACACAGGCAAACACGCGCTTCAGACACAGGCTAACTCACGCGCTTCAGACACTGGCTAACACACGCGCTTCAGACACCGGCTAACACACGCGCTTCAGACACCGGCTAACACACGCGCTTAAGACACCGGCTAACACACGCGCTTCAGGACACTGGCTAACACACGCCCCAGCTTCAGACACAGGCTAACTCACGCGCTTCAGACACTGGCTAACACACGCGCTTCAGACACCGGCTAACACACGCGCTTCAGACACCGGCAAACACGCGCTTCAGACACCGGCTAACACACGCGCTTCAGACACTGGCTAACACACGCGCTTCAGACACCGGCTAACACGCGCGCTTCAGACACCGGCTAACACACGCGCTTCAGACACCGGCTAACACACGCGCTTAAGACACCGGCAAAACACGCGCTTCAGACACCGGCTAACACACGCGCTTCAGACACTGGCTAACACACGCGCTTCAGACACCGGCTAACACGCGCGCTTCAGACATCAGGCTAACACACGCGCTTCAGACACCAGCTAACACACGCGCTTCAGACACAGGCTAACTCACGCGCTTCAGACACCGGCTAACACACGCGCTTCAGACACCGGCTAACACACGCGCTTCAGACACCGGCTAACACACGCGCTTCAGACACCGGCTAACACACGCGCTTCAGACACCGGCTAACACACGCGCTTCAGACACAGGCTAACACACCGCGCTTCAGACACCGGCTAACACACGCGCCTTCAGACACAGGCTAACACACGCGCTTCAGACACCGGCTAACACACGCGCTTCAGACACCGGCTAACACACGCGCTTCAGACACCGGCTAACACACGCGCTTCAGACACCGGCTAACACACGCGCTTCAGACACCGGCTAACACACGCGCTTCAGACACCGGCTAACACACGCGCTTCAGACACAGGCTAACACACGCGCTTCAGACACCAGCTAACACACGCGCTTCAGACACCGGCTAACACACGCGCTTCAGACACCGGCTAACACACGCGCTTCAGACACCGGCTAACACACGCGCTTCAGACACAGGCTAACACACGCGCTTCAGACACCAGCTAACACACGCGCTTCAGACACCGGCTAACACACGCGCTTCAGACACCGGCTAACACACGCGCTTCAGACACCGGCTAACACACGCGCTTCAGACACCGGCTAACACACGCGCTTCAGACACCGGCTAACACACGCGTTAACAGACACCGGCTAACACACGCGCTTCAGACACCGGCTAACACACGCGCTAACAGACACCGGCTCCTGAACTGAGGACCCAGCGTAGAGGTACACTTCTGAAGGGATCCTGAATTAACTTGCTTTTTTGTGTTCTTTCTTAAGATAACGCGTCACTGTGAACACTGTCGAAGTGAAGCTCAGCATAAAGTGACCTGTTCGAGTGAGTATCCCATAATTCCTCATCTGGGTTTACCCGCTGCACTGTCGGCTCAGAACATCTGTTTGGTTCCTCAGAGTTTGCGGCTCCTGCGTGGTCTGCGCTGGCCGTCGGCGTGTGGTGTGTCCTGGCGCTGCTGGTCGTGCTGCTCTGCTGCTGCCTCTCCTGTAAGTGAACACACGCCTTAACCTGCACACCTGTGCACACCGCTGCGGAGAACCAGGACCTCTCTCACTGCCATTCTGTTACAAGCCTGCATGCCTTTCTGTCTTACGCGGAACTCAAAGGAAGATATTTAGAGGAGCATTGGTTGCCAAATATATTTGGTGCCCTTTGACTTCCACCTGGACAAAGAACTGAGACATAAGATAAGATAAGATAAGACATCTCTTCATTTACTGCTACAAACTGATAACGGTCAGACAAGTATGATTTAAACCATGAATGCAATTCAACTAATGCCAACATCATTTTCAAGCGTATTCAAAATAATTGTGTGGTCGATGGCATCAAACGCAGCTCTACGAATCACTGCAATCCACTAATGTTGCATTAAAGGGACAGTTCACCCAAAAATGAAAACTAGCCCATGATTTACTCACCCTGAGGTGTATCATCCTAGGTGTGCACGACATTCTCCTTTCAGACGAACACAATCTGAGTTACAGAGGTGGACAGTAACAAAGCACATTTACTTGAGTACTGTACTTAAGTACACTTTTTGAGTATCTGTACTTTACTTGAAACTTTTACTTTAACTTCACTACATTTGAAAGACAAATATCGTACTTTTTACTCCACTACATTTCTGTCAAGGGCCTTGAGTTTTCATTTATCTGACCTCAGTGACGCGAGACAGCTAGCGTGGGATTTACCTGACCTCAGTGACGCGAGACAGCTAGCGTGGGGTTTACCTGACCTCAGTGACGCGAGACAGCTAGCGTGGGATTTACCTGACCTCAGTGACGCGAGACAGCTAGCGTGGGGTTTACCTGACCTCAGTGACGCGAGACAGCTAGCGTGGGGTTTACCTGACCTCAGTGACGCGAGACAGCTAGCGTGGGGTTTACCTGACCTCAGTGACGCGAGACAGCTAGCGTGGGGTTTACCTGACCTCAGTGACGCGAGACAGCTAGCGTGGGGTTTACCTGACCTCAGTGACGCGAGACAGCTAGCGTGGGATTTACCTGACCTCAGTGACGCGAGACAGCTAGCGTGGGGTTTACCTGACCTCAGTGACGCGAGACAGCTAGCGTGGGGTTTACCTGACCTCAGTGACGCGAGACAGCTAGCTGGGGGTTTATCTGACCTCAGTGACGCGAGACAGCTAGCGTGGGGTTTACCTGACCTCAGTGACGCGAGACAGCTAGCGTGGGGTTTACCTGACCTCAGTGACGCGAGACAGCTAGCGTGGGATTTACCTGACCTCAGTGACGCGAGACAGCTAGCGTGGGGTTTACCTGACCTCAGTGACGCGAGACAGCTAGCGTGGGGTTTACCTGACCTCAGTGACGCGAGACAGCTAGCGTGGGGTTTACCTGACCTCAGTGACGCGAGACAGCTAGCGTGGGGTTTACCTGACCTCAGTGACGCGAGACAGCTAGCGTGGGGTTTACCTGACCTCAGTGACGCGAGACAGCTAGCGTGAGATTTACCTGACCTCAGTGACGTGAGACAGCTAGCGTGGGGTTTACCTGACCTCAGTGACGCGAGACAGCTAGCATGGGATTTACCTGACCTCAGTGACGCGAGACAGCTAGCGTGGGGTTTACCTGACCTCAGTGACGCGAGACAGCTAGCGTGGGGTTTACCTGACCTCAGTGACGTGAGACAGCTAGCGTGGGGTTTACCTGACCTCAGTGACGTGAGACAGCTAGCGTGGGGTTTACCTGACCTCAGTGACGCGAGACAGCTAGCGTGGGGTTTACCTGACCTCAGTGACGCGAGACAGCTAGCGTGGGGTTTACCTGACCTCAGTGACGCGAGACAGCTAGCGTGGGGTTTACCTGACCTCAGTGACGCGAGACAGCTAGCGTGGGGTTTACCTGACCTCAGTGACGCGAGACAGCTAGCGTGGGGTTTACCTGACCTCAGTGACGCGAGACAGCTAGCGTGGGGTTTACCTGACCTCAGTGACGCGAGACAGCTAGCGTGGGGTTTACCTGACCTCAGTGACGCGAGACAGCTAGCGTGGGGTTTACCTGACCTCAGTGACGCGAGACAGCTAGCGTGGGGTTTATCTGACCAGCTAGCGGACGGTCTGCTTAGCCAGTCTGTCTGCTGCTGACCTGAGCCCCAGTTAGTCAAGGTTCAACTCTACATAGTCTTGTTGGTATGTAATGTTAGTAGTAGTTAAGGCCACCTAACGTGAAGTGTGACCAAATGCTTTATGGTTCGGTGTTTCTGCTAGGGTCAGTAATGTTTAAACTGGAGTGGCCGTGTCTCTGTGTACCCGTGCTCTTCCAGGTCAGACGCTGCGGTGGGTCCGCGGCTCGAAGCGTGGCGTGTGTGTGCGAGTGCTGCTGGTGTATCCCGCAGTGGACGGTGTGTTCCAGCGCGCTGTGATGCTCCTGGCTCAATCCCTGCAGAGCCGCGCTGGCGTAACGGTGGTCGTCGACGTGTGGGACAAAGCAAGCCTAGCGGAACAAGGCCCGCTGCGCTGGGTCAACACACAGGCCGAGCTCGCAGACAGAGTCCTCATCGTCACCCCGCCTCAGACCGGTACCAAACTCTGGTTTCCTCTCAGCGCCTGTCAATGTGCCTCAGATTTTGTGGGGGATTACATGCAACTAACCCAGTAGTAAGTGCTAGGGCTGCCCCCTAATAGAAGAGGCTTTGTCGACCTACACTTTAGCAGTCGTTAAGTCGCAGAAGAAAAACAACGAGAAATTGTGGAAATCCCGCAGGCTTGTAACGGACAGATCGTTAACGAATCATTACTCGACCTCAAATATGGCTTATTACTTGAAGTATGTAAGTGCAGTCGCAGCACTTTACAAGTCCGCTCGCTCTCATGCTAACCTTGACAAATGTGTGTTATTATTACACACAAGTGTTTGTGTGGAGAGTGTGTTTACTGTGTGACATTCACGCGCCGGTGCCATCACTCGCATTTAACTTAAAACACTCAGTCATTCTTGGTCATCCAGATAAGATTAACAAAACTGTGAAAGGTCTACTTTTATTTGTGTAAACTCACAATAAAAACAGACAGTTGTGCTTGTGTAAAGAAAATGGCGCTGTCTGTGGATTCGTCTTGAACTGGAGCGCGTCACATGAACCGAAGCGAAGCGCATGCTTGCCTCACAGACACCAGAAATACATCTATAGAAAGCTTGAAAGTTTTACATTTGAATGAACAGATTCCAACGGAAAATAAACATTCTCAGATCATGTAATCCGTATGAAACGTGCATATATGCGTGTCCACTACTGCGGAGCATCAACACAGAACACATTACCAAATCATTATTAAAACGTTTAGACACGACACATCCATAATCATCAGGTTTGCTGGTGCGCCGTGGCTTTACGTGCATTTGAGCGCTGATTAGGCTATAAGTATTTTATTTAGGCAATTAAAGGCACATTATTATGATTTATGGCTTATTAATATAAATGCGTGATTAGTCGACTAATGGCTTAAATGAACGACGACTAGTCGACAGGAAGAATCTTTGGTCGAGGGCAGCCCTAGATATGTCCTGTAGTAATTTTACTAAGTACTTATTTGTATAATCCGACTTTAACTACGACACCTTAAAATAAAGGGTGATGATTCTCAATGTGAAGCGGATGAATATAAAGAACAGTCCTGTCAGTTACATGGGGACAGATTTTCTGAGAAGGACCCTTCTTTTCTTCTTTGAATGCTTCTCTTTGCAGACGACCTCAAGTCAAGCCTCGTCCCCGGCGTGAGCGACGACACGGTTTCAGCTTCGGCCAGCTGTCTCTTCGCCCTGACCCTTAACCTGGCGTCCAGCGCTGCCCATGACCCGCTCGGCCGGGACAAGTTCTGGGTCGTCATCCTGCGGGCCGAGGACCAGAGCGTGCGGCCCGAGCTGAGAGGCTTCAGGAGGTTCCTTCTGCCCCGAGACTCCGAGAAGCTCCATCAGAAGCTGCAGTCCTGCTTCGGCCCCTTCCCCTTCAGGAACGCCCTGGAGAAGATGGAGATCCACACAGACCTCCTCCCCTGTGCCGAAGACCACAGCCGGGACCAGACTCCTCATCTCCGGGCATAATGTGTGCCTTTATGTTCCGTTTTCATCATGCAAGAGGCTTCCTTCCAGCAGACTTCAGTTCAGCTCTGATCAAACTCACTGAGCAACTTCTTCACTAGTTCAGCTGTGAAACATTCAAAACATTTAGAAACATTGTGTCTTGGTTATGCGGACGTTAAGGGAACATTCAGGGTCTTCGTGATCCTTTCTTGCCCTCTTTTCAGAAAAAGCTGTGATTTTACCTCTGGATTTCATAGCTTTGTCAAAGCCAAACAATCTTCTACCTTAAATTATGTTTATCTCTGTAAAGCAGCTTTGAAACAATCTACATTGTTAAAAGCGCTGTATAAATGAAGATCCTTACTCCTTACTTTGTAAGATAAAATCCTTATTTACTAGACCTGATCATTATTTTAATATATAATCATATCAATATTAAAAAGTAGGAGAAAAGTAGCATTAAAAAGTTTATTTTAACTAATAGTCTCGAATAAAATTCAACTGTAGATACTGTAGTTTATTAAGTCTAAATCTTGCCAAGCATGTAGGCCACTCTTGCTAAAATAAAATAAAAATAAATTCTTATTTTAAGAGGTGTTCTGAGTGAATTATTTGTTTGAAGCACTTTACAATATGGTTTGATTTGTTAACATTAATGTATCAGGCTAACTAACATGAACTAACCATGAGAAATACATTTGTTACTGTAATCTTTCTTAATCTTAGTTAATAAAAATCCAGCTGTTCATGTTAGTTCACAGAGCATTAACCAATGTTAACAATTACAACTTTTGACATCACCTGACCAACCGAATGTGCGGTTTCCTTCGCCGGCCGGAGTGCGAGGTCGGTTGGCTCCCGGAGCTCTGGGTCAGAAGCACGCTCGTGCATGTCCAGGAGCGCCTGGTGGACCTGCAGGAGGGACATGGCATGGAGGGCGGAAGCAGCCTGTCCACAAGCTCTGTAAGCCTTCACTGTTAGACCGGACGTAATCTTACAGGCTCTGGACGGGAGGCGTGGATGCCGGACACAGTTGCATTATGACGGTACGCTCCACCAGAGGGATATCCACATACCCCTTAGCTCCTACACCATCAAGGGTGGTGAGGAGGGAGGAGCCACTAGGACGGCTTCTGGCACTATACGCCGCCGTCCACGTCTTCGTGAGCTCCTCATGCACCTCCAGCAAGAATGGCACCAGCGCGGCCCGCCCCGAGAAACCAATCGTCCAACCGAGACGGTTTGGGATGTGGTGGAAGGTTGTGTGTGTGTGTGTGTGTTTAGACTAGTTATGTTTGTGATTTAGTTAATAAAACTTGTGCACAATACATGTTTGGTTCTGATTCTCTGCTTGCAACAAGGTTTACTTTAAGATTTAGATTTTGACTACAGGCTCTTAGTACTGTACAGTAAGAAAGACATTTCCCTTTCCCGGAAATTAATATTTCTTAGAATGAATAAACAATTAACACAGTGTTCACAGGACGAATAGGTGGGTTGATTGTAATATTAACTTTACCACATTAAGATAATTATATTAACTGATCCAAATATTTATAATCAATTATACCAAGTTATTATTGATTATTAATATTTCATAGAGCTAATTTGCTACAACTGACACTGATGTAGAGAAGAACTCCCGCTGGAGGAACCTTTATTTTTAGTTACACATCAGTGGACAGACCAGCGACTCAAAGGTCAAAGGTCACGGCTGCTAACCTGAACAAACACTGACACAGCTGAACTCCATCCTTGCTCTTTGGGTTCTGCATTCGTTCAGATTTCAACAGACAATTTGATCTGCAGTATTTACTCAGGGTGATAGTTCATCAGTGTTCGATCTGGCCCGTGATGGCATGACCGAATCAATAAAATAAGCAGAAAAAAGTATTTATTATACTCAAAAAATATATACTCTTCCTCAGCATTTCTGTCTTGTTTTCCAGCACTTAAACATTCATAAATCAAGATACATTTACTGGAGAAGCAAAATGACAGAAAATATTGAGACAATAATACATTTTATTTAAAAGGCGCCTTTCTGACACTCAAGGTCACCGTACAGGCATACATAAAAGTTAATACAATAAACAAATAATAGAGAGATTAAAATCAATTTAAAATCAAGTAGAATTACAGATGAATGGGTGCTACAACGAATAGGCTTGTTTAAACAAAGATTTTGAGTCCAGTTTTGAAATGAGGGAAAGAATCCATGTTTTTGAGATGAAGTGGAAGGGAATTCCAAAGGCGGGGAGCAGAGCGGCTGAATGCTCTGAGACGGGCAGGTGGGACAGACAGGTGTAATGTGGAGGAGGATCTGAGAAAACCAGATGGAGTGGAGACATGTAGGAGATCAGATAAATACGGGGGAGAGAGGTTGTGGATGGCTTTGCATGTCAGCAAGAGGACCTTGAACTGGATACGGAACTGAATAGGGAGCCAGTGAAGCTGCTGGAGTGGCAGCAGTGTGGGGGGTGAGGGAGGGGCGAAGACGATTAATGTTACGTAAGTGGAAGTAGGCTGACCGGGTGATGTTATTGATGTGTGGTTGAAATGATAGTGTGCTGTCAAGGATGACACCCAGACTCTTAACCTGAGGGGAAGGTGTGATGGAGGAATTATCAAATTTTGGATGGAGAAACTGTTAGTTTTGGCACCAATGAGGAGAACCTCGATTTTATCACTATTAAGTTTAAGGAAGTTGAGGGTAAGCCAGGATTTTATTTCTGCAATGCAATCAGTGAGGGTAGTGAGTGGAAGAGTGGATGTGGGCTTTGTGGTGAGGTAGAGCTGGATGTCATCCGCGTAGCAGTGAAAATTAACATTGAATTTACGGAGAATATTTCCAAGGGGAAGAAGGTAGATAATAAAAAGAAGGGGCCCAGGACAGAGCCCTGAGGCACACCTGTAGTGACGGGAGAGGAAGTGGATTTGAATGACTTCAGCTGAATGAACTGAGTGCGGCCAGAGAGGTAGGGTGTGAGCCAGTTTAGTGAAGTGTGGGTAATACCAATGGATGACAATCTTTTGAGGAGGGTGGTATGACAAATGGTGTCAAAGGCCGCACTCAGGTCAAGGAGGATGAGGATGGTGAGTAGTCCAGAGTCGGCTGCCATGAGAAGGTCATTGGTGATTTTTATTAGTGCTGTTTCTGTGCTGTGGAGTGAGCGGAAACCAGACTGGAACTGTTCATAGAGATTGTTGTGAGAAAGGTGAGAATGTATTTGAGTGGCAACTACTTTTTCAAGAATTTTGGAAATGTAGGGTAAGTTGGATATAGGACGGAAGTTGTTGAAAATGGAAGGGTCAGCACCAGGCTTTCAGGATAGGTGTAATGACAGCAGTTTTTAAGGATGTGGGGACAGTTCCAGTGGTGAGGAGTGAATGATGGCAGAGATGATAGGGAGCAGAGAAGCGAGGCAGGATTTGACCAGATGTGTAGGTAGAGGGTCTAGTTGACATGTGGACGATTTGGATTTCTGGATGAGTTCGGTGAGTTCTGAGAGAGAGGGCAGGTGAAAAGAAGAGAGAGTGTGTATGGGTGGATGGGGGTCAGAAAAGCTGTGGAGATGGTGTGGAGTGTAGTCAAGGTGTTGGTGAATATTGTACATTTTAGCAGTAAACTACTTTACGTAAACTAGTAACCTACTCTACTTTACTTTAAGTAAACTTTTAGCAGTAAAGAATGACATTTAGAATGACAAAGAGTTTAATGAAAACGAGAACAAATATCTGCCAATGGGGTCAGAAAGATAAACTTAATACCGGTACTTAGAAAGAAATTACGTTTTTTGGTTATTTCATAATGTAGTCAATTTATCATAAAATATCATTATGCAACAATGTTATTACATGATACTCAATATTTATATTCCATTATAAATATTTAACTTATTCGATGATGTAGTGCTTTACTACACTACGAGTTGTCATAGTAAGTAATAATTAAGCAAACATTATTACACTGTTCACAACTTTATTGGGTTTTGTTGAGAAAATGATCACATTATGAAAAGTAGATTTGACATGACATTTTATGCAATTATTACATAATGAGATTCTACAAAAGCTGTTCAGTTCCAGAACTGTTGGAGGAAATGTAAATAGTAACTTATTTTAAATATAAAGAAGCACTTTTTAATAAGTATCTTTTAAATAAACATGGCTTTAGTAAGAAGCAGTGGACACAGGGAACGGTTCTGACCACTGACATTAGGCAGAATACAAAATACTTACTTTCTATGAAAAACTCCCACTGGAATATGAAATAGTTTTATGTTCGACAGGCCTGTTGTTGTCCTGGTGTGTAATAAGCAGTGATCCGCTACCCAGAGTCCTCAGCAGTGATCTGCTACCCAGAGTCCTCAGCAGGAGATCTGCTACCCAGAGTCCTCAGCAGGAGATCCGCTACCCAGAGTCCTCAGCAGGAGATCTGCTACCCAGAGTCCTCAGCAGGAGATCTGCTACCCAGAGTCCTCAGCAGTGATCTGCTACCCAGAGTGCTCAGCAGGAGATCTGCTACCCAGAGTCCTCAGCAGTGATCTGCTACCCAGAGTCCTCAGCAGTGATCTGCTACCCAGAGTGCTCAGCAGGAGATCTGCTACCCAGAGTCCTCAGCAGGAGATCTGCTACCCAGAGTCCTCAGCAGTGATCTGCTACCCAGAGTGCTCAGCAGGAGATCTGCTACCCAGAGTGCTCAGCAGTGATCCGCTACCCAGAGTCCTCAGCAGTGATCCGCTACCCAGAGTCCTCAGCAGGAGATCTGCTACCCAGAGTGCTCAGCAGGAGGGCGGCTCACCAGACGAAGGCGGCTCGCTCGCGGAGCATCCGCACACCGAAGCGCTGCCACTCGCGCTGGTGGATCCACAGCTCCTGTGTGGTGTCCAGACACGCCAGCACCGACCCACCCTTCCACGCCGTCACGCGCGCATCAGTGTCCTGCGGAGAGCCACAGCGCAGGGCATTATGGGTAGGGTTCGCATCCGGACATTAAAAACTACAGGCCCCAAAAATGCCATCCGGCTCGTGTGAGGGACGCCCATCCTCACTCACAATCCTTCACAAACACACAATTTACTCACTGAAAAGTGAATGTTAGTGTTGTGCAAAAAACTCCAGACTTGGTACCAAGTCGATACTGAAATTTAAATAATGTGACGGTTTGAGCGGAATCATAAACGCCTATGATTGGCCGTTGTGTTCACACGCTCATTGTCTGTGATTGGCTACAATGATCAGCGCTTCAAAAACATGTAAATATACATCAGTGACGCTCTCCTGCGAGCGCTTACACACACACACACACACACACACCTTGGGCCATGTGATGACCTCCACGTTCTCCACCTCACACACACACACACACACACACACACACACACACACACACACACACACACACCTTGGGCCATGTGATGACCTCCACGTTCTCCACCTCACACACACACACACACACACACACACCTTGGGCCGTGTGATGACCTCCACGTTCTCCACCTCACACACACACACACACACACACACACACACACACACACACACACACACACACACACACACACACACACACACCACACACACACACACCTTGGGCCATGTGATGACCTCCACGTTCTCCACCTCACACACACACACACACACACACACACACACACACACACACACACACACACACACACACCTTGGGCCGTGTGATGACCTCCACGTTCTCCACCTCACACACACACACACACACACACACACACACACACACACACACACCACACACACACACACACACACACACACACACACACACACACACACACACACACACACACACACACACACACCTTGGGCCGTGTGATGACCTCCACGTTCTCCACCTCACACACACACACACACACACACACACACACACACACACACACACACACACACACACACACCTTGGGCCGTGTGATGACCTCCACGTTCTCCACCAGACAGCGGAAGGATGGTGGCATCTTGTTGAGGATTCGCTGCTGCAGAAACTCCTGCGCTCCGGGAAACATCAGGCCGCCGCCCACCACCAGAACACAGCTGTACATCTTACGCTTCGTCTCGTCCGAGCCTGAACACACACACACACACACAGCTGTACATCTTACGCTTCGTCTCGTCTGAGCCTGAACACACACACACACACACACACAATATTAAACCAGAACACAGCTGTACACCTTACGCTTCGTCTCGTCCGAGCCTGAACACACACACAATAAAACCAGAACACAGCTGTACATCACACACACACACACACACACACACACACACACACACACACACACACACACACTATAAAACCAGAACACAGCTGTACATCACACACACACACACACACACACACACACACACACACACACACACACACACACACACACACACACACACACACTATAAAACCAGAACACAGCTGTACATCACACACACACACACACACACAATAAAACCAGAACACAGCTGTACACCTTACGCTTCGTCTCGTCCGAGCCTGAACACACACACACACACAATAAAACCAGAACACAGCTACACACACACACACACACACACACACACACACACACACACACACACTATAAAACCAGAACACAGCTGTACATCACACACACACACACTATAAAAGTAGAACACAGCTGTATATCACACACACACACACTATAAAAGTAGAACACAGCTGTATATCTTACGCTGTATAAAAACACAACAATATAATTAATATAATATAATAGTATGTTTGAAATCAGATAATTCCATCTATAGATGTAATCTAAAGATATCCATCATAAAAGTGCATCTGTCCATAGATACACTTTTATGGACTTCAAAACAGAAACGGCAATTCACTGCCATAATAAAGCTTGGAAGAGCAGGATAGTTTAATATAACTCAGATTGTGTTCTTCTGACAGGAGAATGTCACACACACGGATGACTTCAGGGGGAGTAAATCATGGGCTAATCTTCAGTTTTGGGAGAACTGTCCCGTTAGCACAGCGAATCCAAAAATCAGTTTGAAACCTGTCTTGGTGTGAACAAGCTTTAGTCATGTGTTCGAGAGCTTCACGTGTGCTGGTACACCGTGCTGAGAGCCTCACCGCAGGAGTCGATGCTGTGTAAGATGGCCTTGTCCATGCCGAGGGCTTTTCCCTCGAACTGCGAGATGGCGGAGCTCCGGGACACCAGCGCTGACGACTCCTCGGCTTCGGCTCCGGGGACCAGGCCCTCGGCTTGAGCCTGGCTGAGCTCCAGATCCTGAGCCAGACTCCCCTTCTCCAGCGGGTCGCCCATGCTGGACTCGCCCTCCCCCCCGCCGGGCTTCGGGAACGCTCTGCGGTCCGCTGTGGCTCTGGAGGACTGAGACACACACACACACACACAGTCATTCCTCACCCGGTTTCAGTCTGTCATGTAAGAGATAATGCACATCCAGCCTGTTGTTATCTCAGAATAAACCCCTTCAGGTGTGTGTGTGTGTGATCTCAGAATAAACCCCTTTAGGTGTGTGTGTGTGATCTCAGAATAAACCCCTTCAGGTGTGTGTGTGTGATCTCAGAATAAACCCGACAGGGTGATCAGGATCAGGTCTTCTGAGATCACTCACACACACACACACACACACACACACACACACACACACACACACACACACACACACACACACACACACACACACACACACACACACACACACACACACACACACACACACACACACACACACACACACACACACACACACACACACACACACACACACACACACACACACACACACACACACACACACACACACACACACACACACACACACACACACACACACACGAAGGGGTTTATTCTGAGATCACACACACACACACGGCTGGATGTACATTATCACACTTATTAAACGGATAATTGCCACAAGTAGATAATTAGTCCTGAGTCTCTCGTAGAGAAGAGGCGGCAAACTCGATTCTGCCACATCAGCTTTCGTCTATCCTCAAAAGAGCCAACTATAAAACTGAAGTCAGCATGAAACTGAAGTTGAGCTAGGCTTTTCTTCTCTATTGGACTAGGGATGTCATGATTAAGCAGGTCATGCGTGCGCTGCTCAACCGCGCAACAAAGTGAGTGTGTTTTGTTTGGGACCGTTTTACACCTTCATTATGACTGTAAGTGTGTGTGTTCATTCAAGCCTTTGTGTTGTGCAAATGTAAGTTGTAATATTGTGTTTATTTTGTGTATGCCTATCTATATCTCAAACGGCACTGCACGACTAATAAGGAGTATTGGCAGGACTGTCATACTACATAACATTGTAAAGAGAACAATATTGTAATAAAACATTGTGCATTATTAGTTTAGTTGCTCCAGGACGAGCGCGTCCACAACATGATCATTCTGATGAGTGGCACGTAACTCAGTTCAAGTTCACTTGTGCATTCGCGTCATTTTGTGCAGAAATGTTTAGTAGTATTATGTTTATTTTGAATATATCTGATGAATCTCATATAGGATGCGTTTCTTTGAGTTAAATAACGCGCTAGCAAACTAAGTGCTCCAGTTTAACGGTATATTCATTCAGCGCGCGGCTCAAGCAGAAATACACGACTAATAATAACGAGGAATAATTTGGGACTGACGTATTACACAACATGAGAACACTATTGTGTTAAACCGCTGTGAGTGCATTGGGTTTAGTTGCCGTGTTCAGTGTGTTCAGAGAGAGCACGTCCAGGCACACACTCTGCATCTGAGGCGGCGCTGGTGACGCTTAGTTATTATATTTGATTATTATATAGTTCATTTAATTAAATGATCAATCACATCGAAACATTTTACAATCCTACTGGCCCTTTATTTAGATTAAAAACCATTCTCATTCATTTGGTGAGGAACAGCGCGTGTTGAGCAGGATTAGCAGAGCCGTCACGCTGTTGGCCGGCATGGCAGACGCATGTGCAGTATTAAGGCTAACGATTAATCGATTAATTGATCGTTAATTTAAACGACGACCGATCATGGGAATTTGTGAAAATTGACATCCCTAATTGTGACGTATTGGAATAAACACTGCAATATTCCCTCTGTGATCGGCATGTGACCTACACTCTCTAAACTCGTCACCGACACGGACTGCACGTTCTCTCGCCGGCAGGAACAGCGCAACGGAATGACATGTTGTGAAAGTATTGTTGTTTTAAACAAAGGCATAGTTCACCCAAATATGACAACGTTTCGAAGAAGAACTAAAGTCTGCGGGTTTGGAACGACATTAGAGTGACCGATGCTGACAGAGGCCTCATCCTGGGGGAACCGTCCCTTTAAATCTCAGATCAGCTGATGTCGTCCGGCACAAGACTAGAGGTTCTCGCACACCGAGTCCCAAATCTCCCGCACGCTAAAGCATAAATACGACCTCACGTTGTGTCAATCACGCTCACACACCGCCTGCGAAACTTTCCTCCGTCATACATGTCGGATCGGGTTTGAGTTAGCCAGTTTTCCGACGCGTTTGATAATTCACCGCCACCGAATGACGGACACGAAAACTCAAAGCTCAGGAGTGTTTGCCTGGTCTTGCTTGCTCTGCGTGTTCAGCAGGAAGTGCTCGTCGTGCGGATCCTCCGAGTCGCCTTGAGAGCGGTGCAGCAGTGATGTCATCTTCTGGCCCACAATGCCAAACGCAGCCGGGTAGAACAGCGCCATGGGAGCCTGGAGAGCAGAGCGGCGGTTACACATGTTGTGATGCTGTGCAGTTATTGACCTGACCCAGTCCACACTGGACGGACTCGAGCGGAACCAGGACTGTATCCGATCAAGGTCTATTATTATCCGGTTTATTTCTGTGAAGCTGCTTTGAAACAATAGAAGTAACGTGGGCTGACTGAGACATCATTGAGCTAAAGCATCGGTAACGTCCGTATCTCTACCTGCAGTTTCTCGTCTCCCAGCCGCAGCTGGTACAGCAGCACAGGGGATTCTGGGAAGCGTGTGCGGAACTCGTGATCCTGCAGCCCAGAGATATCCTACGAGTCAATGACACATCAGATTACACACACGGGGATATACACATTGAACACACACATGTAAACACTTAAACCATGGGGGATATTCCCTTTCATGCAGTGTGTAATCGAGCGGGCTGTGAATGCTGAAGTTCTGCAGAGATTAAAGTTGTCGTCTCCTAAACTAAAGAAGTGATTCTGAACTGAAACGAGTCATCCGTAATTCAGTCTCACTTCCTGCTGAACCTGTGTAGGTTTGTAACTAATTAGCATAATGCCCGCCTCTGGTGTTGATTGGCTGAACCGCGTCTCTTAGCTCCGCCCTCTAACACTAGTGTATCTGAGACTGGAAGAGTTCGGCTCCTGTTGTTCGTGTGAAGAAGACGCTGTGTTCTGAGATTGATACGGTTAAACCCACGCCATCGTTACTGTTCGTATCACTGTGATCAAGAGCTGAGATTCAGATATGATAATGAGCGATTGCTTTCTGACCAATCACAGCAGAGCAGCTCTCAGAGAGGCGGGGCTTAGAGAGACTGATGCTGGAAGAGTTTCAGAGACTGAGAGGAAGAGCGGACGCTGGAGATCATGAGGACATTAGTGTGTTTGATCATGATGAGTGTGGATCTGCTGTAGGAGACGCCAGAACAGCATCAGCAGTAGAACAGCGAGTAGTTCCTCCAGCTGTGCCGCGAGCTCACCTGGTCCAGATGGCAGAAGGACTCCTTCAGCTGGTGCAGTAACACACAGTCCAGCTTGTTGCTGAGCTGGCACTCTCTGTAGGGAAATCCTGCTCTCTGCATGAGCCAGAAGAAACAGCGCGTCACATCCGAGCCGCCGTACGCCAGACACAGCCTGAGAACACACGACACAAGAGCATTCTGGGTCAGAACAGATCCGAGCCGCCGTACGCCAGACACAGCCTGAGAACACACGACACAAGAGCATTCTGGGTCAGAACACATCCGAGCCGCCGTACGCCAGACACAGCCTGAGAACACACGACACAAGAGCATTCTGGGTCAGAACACATCCGAGCCGCCGTACGCCAGACACAGCCTGGTAATTCTCTTTCAGTTTTCACTTCAAAGGGCCCCAGACTAGCTGGTTTCGCTAGGAGCGCTGTTGTAGCCGCTAACTGAACATTTTTAGGTGCACAACTTTAAATCACCCTGCAACGCAGTTATGAACATTTCCCCTACTTTGACTATTACTGAAAAATACCTTGGTAATAAATAGACTTAACATACAGAAATGACAAAGTGCAGTGTTATTTTAAGCTCACACACAGGCTATAGTGTTATTCACAGGCTATAGACTAGCATCTGAGGGCCGCGGCACCGAGACACTGAGTTCTGCAGAGAGTGTCTGGTAGCACTGTGATAAAGCACTGAGCTTAACCCTCTGGGGTCGGCAAACGCGCGGGCGCATTTTGCTGTTTTATTTTTACATAGCAGCAACATAGACTTAAAATACTCCGTCAGTTATGGTCATACAGACTTAATGAATATGAAAAAAGAATCTGTGAGATGTCTACTTTTGTATGTGTCCACACATGTGTTACAATCTAAACAAAACGTTGTGCTTTTGTAAAATAAAGAAAGTAAACAGGGTGTGCTTTCTGCCTCTCCGTCTCGCAAACTTTTTTTTCTTGAGCACGTCTCTAAACAAACAAAACTCAGCGAATACTTGTCACACATTTATGAGCTCTATATATTTATAATCATTTAAGTGTGTAGTTTTAAATGATAAAACCAACCAGATATCCAGGTTCTCTAACCTTTGCTCATTAGTTTTAATGTGACCACACCCACACGCGCAAAACATATAGACATGCAAATCGTCCATGTGCTCTGCTTTATATGAAATAAGCTGAACATGGCGTATAATAAAGCGTATGGTGTGTGTGTGTGTGTCTGACCTGGAGCTGCGGTGGGACACGCCATCCTCTACACAACACACACTGGTCTTCTGGTCTCCCACGTCCACCACACACGCGCTGCTCAGCCCACTGCCGAAGGTGGCGCACACCGACTCCTGGTGCACCACGACAGCTGCCAACACATGACCAGGGGAGCGTCAGCGACAGCTCAGGCTACGTCTGCACTCATCCCGATACATCTGAGCGCCGCTTTCTCTTCAAACGCTCAGTTTCTCATCCACACCGAGACGCCTGGAAACGCTACATTCACCAAACAGCGCATGCGTAAAACCTCACTAAAGCTCACTGAGATGATGCACGGAAAAATAAATAATTTATCACGCAAATAATTTATTTAGCTAAATATCTCCATTCACTGATCGTCCAGGTCGCTCTCGCTCACCATTATATGTTTGGTGTAAAACTGCTGATGTTGTACCGCAGGACAGCAGATGCGAGTGAATTTTCTGTCATGTGTGCAGGACTGTGATATGAAGAGTGTGTGAAGGAACAGTGTGAAAGTGAACAGCACATCACGGGCACAACACCGCTATGAACATCAATATCTATAGGTACAATATGCGTCACATGACTAAACTTATCCCCATTTTCACGGTCCACACTACAACACGGAAACTGTGTTTTAATATTTATCCACTTAGGAAAGCGTTTTCCAAAAGATTTGTTTTCATGAATAAACGCAGTCTCAGTGTGGACGGAAGGACGGAACGGAGAGAAAGATTAGTGTGGAGGATCAGCAAGAGCTACTGGTGTTCAGGACGCACCTGAGAAGCCCATCTTCACCAGCAGCATGTTGACCACCTCCTTCACGTGCTGCCTGTTGTAGATGTCTGGGATCAGGAGGATACACCTGTAATACTGAAACACCACCGCCATCATCATCATCATCATCGTCATCATCACTGCCACCACCACCATCACCAGCTGTACCTTCAGGTCCTTCAGGGGGATCTCCAGCTGCTTCTGAAGAGTGTGAGCCCAGATGTTCTCGAGGTCGATCAGCACAGATGTGAGCGAGCCGCCCGGTCCACTGTGGAGGTTCAGGTGACCCCTGCAGACGGGCCAGTGGAGGCTGTAGCAGTCGGAGGGGTTCACATGCAACGCCTGAGCGAGAGCGAGAGCGAGAGCGCGAGAGAGAGAGAGAGAGAGAGAGAGAGAGAGAGAGAATTTTTATGGCTGAGCTTCATTTCATTTAATGTATTTGATGTGCATTTGATCAATGTTTATACATGGATAAAATAAAAAATAAAAAAAGCCTATATTAAGACTGTTTAAGTCTGTTCCCACTCATCTCGCCCTACACTGTAACCGTTCCTCTGGATGTAAGCAGTGAGCGCTGTGAATAGAGCAGCTGGCAGGAGGCTAGGCTAGGCTAGCTAGCGGGATATAGTGGATAGGGGTGGGGGCGGTATGCATTTTTTCTTACCGCGGTTGAAAAGCAAGAAATTCCCGCGGTATAGTAGCCGGGCTAACGCCAGACCCAATTCTCGTTGAGACTTGGGTCTGGGAACCACATGTGCATTTTCTCGTATTTGAGGCGTGGTTTACGAATGCCCAGCGCCGTTTATTGGGTGCTAAGAATGTCTATCAAAAGCGCCTGTACGTAGCTCATAGCCAATCGTTTCCATTATACCAGATGACGTGTAGAGCGACAGAAATTAGACAAGGAAGAAGACGATGGGTAAGATATTTTTGTGTGAACAATGACGTTCAGCGACTATTGCCGTTTGTGATTGGTTCCCTAGATGAGGCGAAAATCTGGTCCATGGTCTCCAGACGGCCTTTCAGCGTGAATAAAATCGTGCCACGCAAAGGCAGTATGGGGAAACCCAGGCTAGCGGTATAGCGTAAACCACTTTAAATCACCCCCCCCCCCCCCCCTCCCCCCCTTTCAACACCTTTTCCAACATGTCTTAATGACAAAAATGTAATCTATGTTGATTATATGAAAAGTGAACCGCATGAGTAAGATAGGATCATAAGATGGGTCAGACATGATTTTGACCACTTTATTAAGTTTTGTTTGGTAGAAAGCCTTTAAATCAAAGTTCGTTTTTGTATAAATTGTATCTTCATTTTAATCACCGTTTCATCAACCAATTGCCTGGATTTAATGAATAAGCAAATAGAGCAGACATATGAGGACGCGGAGGCGCCGGTGCGATCTCTAGCATTGCTCGTGAACTGGAGAGCGTCTCAGAAATGAACAAACTCCGCGTATAGGCCTCGTGCCTCACAGACACGAGAAATAAAGCTTGGAATGTCTACTTTCAAACAAAATTCTAAACGAGAAAGAAACACTGCTCTCTGCATATGTAATCCGTATGAAACATGCATTCCGTAGAGAAGACTTTACTCTGTTTTTGTCCTACAATAAATCTTTAAAAAAGCTTTCTTTCTTTTTGCAAAAAAATAAAGTGCAATAGACAATAATTAGCAGGCTAAATAGCAGCGTGATGAAATTATTATGTGCCAAATTCACCTTTGGCTAAGCCCCCGCCCCCCTTGGTTACTGTTGCTACGTCCGTCAACTTCATCTGGGCTCTGGTTTGGTATCAACATGGCTTATGCTGTGACGCTCTTCCTGCTGAACTTTGATCAAACTTTTAAAAAGCAGCAAATAAAGTGTCGGACAGAAGTAGGCAGAAGCGGCTCAGTGTGCGTTCGAAGGCTTTATTCAAGACATACCGGCGAAACGCAAACATAAACTCAAGCAACAACAAGATCCAAATAGAGGCAAAATCATAACGGTCACAGTCAAAACATGACCCAGCGCATCATATCCTGATGGAGACGGAGACTGGGACTCACAATATCAGGAGCAACACTGTTCATGCAGAGCTGGTCTCTATTCACTTCTATAATCGTTATTACAAAGCAAACGGACTACGTGAGTATAAAGTTGTGTTTATTAGCAGCGTGTGCTAGCGTATCAACAATTAGGCTAGAGAACCGAAATCATAAAACCAGCATAAAACTGTCTAACTAGTGTAACTTCACAGTAAGGTTAAAACACAAAAGTGTGTTGTTGATCTTGAGGGGTTTCGCTGACTGAGGACGTCCACACAGTTTTAATCCAAAGACGACACTTGCCAGGATTTGACCGGTTTTGGGAAGGGAAAAACGGACACCCCCCTCCAACCTCTCTGGGAAACACGTATCTGTGTTACAAATGCCCCAGACACAACGCTTAACCATATTTCTGATAAAACTACGACGGTAATAGCCTGCCGAGACCAACAATATGAGACGCCGGTGTTAAAGTCAATGGACCGCTGTGAACAAGTGTCGGACCGTTGTGGAGCTCGTTCTTGGCTGCGCTGTGATTGGTCAATCTACATTCTAGGGCGTTGGCTTAGCCAAAGGCGAATTGTGTTTTTTTATTACAATGATAAAATTGTACAGTAGCCTAGTCAGGTCAGGGTTGCCGATGTGCGTTTTATTTAGGCTATTTATTTATTTCTGTCCCTGTGCGCCGATTGTAATTCTGGGGGATGCAACAAATAGCCATGTCTCGCCTTGCAACCGCACACCTTAAACAATCAGCGGATGCCGGCGGTGCGGTTTGAAAAATTGGTCAAGAAACGTTGGGGCGTGTTTTGTGTAGGGCTGTCAAACGATTAAAATATTTAATCGCGATTAATCGCATTAATGTCATAGTTAACTCGCGATTAATCGCACATTTTAATCTATTCTAAATGTCTCTTGATTTCTTTTTTGTCCCATTATTTTTTCTCATTGTAATGCTCTTATCAACATGGAGAAGTGGATCGGCTTGCTTTGTGCAAATGTTTTTTATTGAAAACAACATATACTGTGTTCAATCTCACACTAACATTCTCACTTGGAGCAAATAATCTCTCACACGATGTAACTCTGTCCATCAATAAAAGGGTGAAAGAAACACTGACGAGGTGACGTTACTGATGACGAGTGTGTGTAGAAACGCATCAGCGGTGTGTGTGTGTGTGTGTGTGTGTGTGTGTGCTTGACCCATCGAGTGGTATTTCAGACTGGACGTGTGCGATGATTGCTCAGTTCACAACGACACACACACAGATCACTTTGGTCTTGTTAACTGAACCATTTGGCAACTTTTTAAAAGTAAACTTTCCATTCCGAATCTTATTGGCCTCCATTTCGGCGTCTCGCGCTCATCATTCATCCACTCAAAACGTAACGTTAAAGGAGAACTCCAGCGCAAAATGAACCTTTGGTCTAATTACACATTGTTACCTAGTCAACCGTTATCTGAGATTTGTTTTCATGATTATCGAATGTAAAATAGTTTTATCTCTAAAAACAGTTCAGCCTATAACGCTAGTATAACGCTAGTATATTGGGGCATAGAGTAATGACAAATACAAATCGCTTGTTATTACCACTAACAAGGCTCAAAATAGCCCCACACTAACACGGCAGCATAATGAGGGTCCCCTACCTTCAAACCGAAGCATTGAGAACTTTGACAGTGTCCAGACAGTTTTAATAAGAAGATATTTTTATACATACAGTCAACTTCACGTATACAAGCAGAAGCCATCTTTGAAAAACAGACTCTATCAGTCGATCAACGAAACGCCGATCTAAATGCACTGAACTGTGTAGAATCTCATATGGTCCCAGCGCATTTAGATCGGCGTTTCGTTGATTGACTGATAGAGTCTGTTTTTCAAAGGATGGCTTCTGCTTGTATACGTGAAGTTGACTGTATGTATAAAAATATCTTCTTATTAAACTGTCTGGACACTGACAAAGTTCTCAATGCTTCGGTTTGAAGTTAGGGACCCTCATTATGCTACCGTATTAGTGTGGGGCTATTTTTGAGCCTTGTTAGTGGTAATAACAAGCGATTTGTATTTGTCATTACTCTATGCCCAATATACTAGCGTTATACTAGCGTTATAGGCTGAACTGTTTTTAGAGATAAAACTATTTACATTCGATAATCATGAAAACAAATCTCAGATAACGGTTGACTAGGTAACAATGTGTAATTAGACCAAAGGTTCATTTTGCGCTGGAGTTCTCCTTTAAAGCGGGTCGCACACCGGAACGAGAAGCGCAGCGCCTCGTATTTAAAAATTCTAACACATTAATCTATGAGTGTACACACACCGGCGGCGCCATTCTGCGTTCTTATTGCTGGCCATAAACTGAGAAAGTGCGCGTCCCGATGTGCGATACGAGTTGTCCTGACGCGGCTCGGCGCTTCTCGTCCGCTCTTTGGCCGGTTCGCATCGCAAGCCCAAACCAGTGTGTGCGGCGACCAGTGTGTGCGGCGACCAGTGTGTGCGGCGACCAGTGTGTGCGGCGACCAGTGTGTGCAGCGACCAGTGTGTGCGGGCGACCAGTGTGTGCGGCGACCAGTGTGTGCGGCGACCAGTGTGTGCGGCGACCAGTGTGTGCGGCGACCAGTGTGTGCGGCGACCAGTGTGTGCGGCGACCAGTGTGTGCGGCGACCAGTGTGTGCGGCGACCAGTGTGTGCGGCCGACCAGTGTGTGCGGCGACCAGTGCGTGCGGCGACCAGTGTGTGCGGCGACCAGTGTGTGCAGCGACCAGTGTGTGCGGCCGACCAGTGTGTGCAGCGACCAGTGTGTGCAGCGACCAGTGTGTGCGGCGACCAGTGTGTGCGGCGACCAGTGTGTGCGGCGACCAGTGCGTGCGGCGCCTGTTGTTCTGTGTCTGGTCTCGCTAGATCCGCTGTGGTGTTGTAGTTTTAACAACGTTACTAGTTTTTGCAAAAGCATGTGGAAAAAAACTACAAAGTTTGCTAGGCGTTAATCTCGCGATAAAAAAAAAATTTGACGCCGTTATAATGGGTTTGCGTTAACGCCGTTAATAACGCATTAACTGACAGCCCTAGTTTTGTGTTTTGTGGTGCGCTTGCGGATGAAATAATAGCCCCATCCGCGCTTCGCTATAACGACTGGAATGTTATTATGTGTCATGGGACATAGCGCTCCCCCAACTCAGGCCGGATTAGCTCCATCTTCTGATGATAAGTTTAGTTTAGAAAACCTTGAATCCACGCAAGACAATAATCATTATACACAATCCATGTCTTTAGACATAAGTGCACAATTGTGCAGGCCAATGTGTTTTTTGGTGATGACGGTGACGAGCTCAGACCGCGGTATTGCGGTAACCGTCCCAGCCCTAATGGTGGAGGCCTGGCACAGCTAGCGTAGGGCTACGAGCAGACGGAGGAAGGAAAGGAGTCAGCGAGAGCGGGGGGAAGAGGAGGACTCAGAACACACACCGGAGTGATTACCAGTCTGCATGTTGGAGACGGCGAGGTCACCCCTCGCAGTGTGTGTACTGTCTGGTGTTCATGTGTGTGTGACTGTTAGCAGTGTGTGTACTGTCTGGTGTTCATGTGTGTGTGACTGTTAGCAGTGTGTGTACTGTCTGGTGTTCATGTGTGTGTGACTGTTAGCAGTGTGTGTACTGTCTGGTGTTCATGTGTGTGTGACTGTTAGCAGTGTGTGTACTGTCTGGTGTTCATGTGTGTGAGACTGTTAGCAGTGTGTACTGTCTGGTGTTCATGTGTGTGTGTGTGACTGTTAGCAGTGTGTGTACTGTCTGGTGTTCATGTGTGTGTGACTGTTAGCAGTGTGTGTACTGTCTGGTGTTCATGTGTGTGTGACTGTTAGCAGTGTGTGTACTGCCTGGTGTTCATGTGTGTGTGACTGTTAGCAGTGTGTGTACTGTCTGGTGTTCATGTGTGTGTGACTGTTAGCAGTGTGTGTACTGTCTGGTGTTCATGTGTGTGACTGTTAGCAGTGTGTGTACTGTCTGGTGTTCATGTGTGTGTGACTGTTAGCAGTGTGTGTACTGCCTGGTGTTCATGTGTGTGTGACTGTTAGCAGTGCGTGTACTGTCTGGTGTTCATGTGTGTGTGTGACTGTTAGCAGTGTGTGTACTGTCTGGTGTTCATGTGTGTGTGACTGTTAGCAGTGTGTGTACTGTCTGGTGTTCATGTGTGTGTGACTGTTAGCAGTGTGTGTACTGTCTGGTGTTCATGTGTGTGTGTGACTGTTAGCAGTGTGTGTACTGTCTGGTGTTCATGTGTGTGTGACTGTTAGCAGTGTGTGTACTGTCTGGTGTTCATGTGTGTGTGTGACTGTTAGCAGTGTGTGTACTGTCTGGTGTTCATGTGTGTGTGACTGTTAGCAGTGTGTGTACTGTCTGGTGTTCATGTGTGTGTGACTGTTAGCAGTGTGTGTACTGTCTGGTGTTCATGTGTGTGACTGTTAGCAGTGTGTGTACTGTCTGGTGTTCATGTGTGTGTGTGTGTGACTGTTAGCAGTGTGTGTACTGTCTGGTGTTCATGTGTGTGTGTGTGTGTGACTGTTAGCAGTGTGTGTACTGTCTGGTGTTCATGTGTGTGTGACTGTTAGCAGTGTGTGTACTGTCTGGTGTTCATGTGTGTGTGACTGTTAGCAGTGTGTGTACTGTCTGGTGTTCATGTGTGTGTGACTGTTAGCAGTGTGTGTACTGTCTGGTGTTCATGTGTGTGTGACTGTTAGCAGTGTGTGTACTGTCTGGTGTTCATGTGTGTGACTGTTAGCAGTGTGTATACTGTCTGGTGTTCATGTGTGTGTGTGACCTGTTAGCAGTGTGTGTACTGTCTGGTGTTCATGTGTGTGTGACTGTTAGCAGTGTGTGTACTGCCTGGTGTTCATGTGTGTGTGACTGTTAGCAGTGTGTGTACTGTCTGGTGTTCATGTGTGTGTGACTGTTAGCAGTGTGTGTACTGTCTGGTGTTCATGTGTGTGACTGTTAGCAGTGTGTGTACTGTCTGGTGTTCATGTGTGTGTGACTGTTAGCAGTGTGTGTACTGTCTGGTGTTCATGTGTGTGTGACTGTTAGCAGTGCGTGTACTGTCTGGTGTTCATGTGTGTGTGTGACTGTTAGCAGTGTGTGTACTGTCTGGTGTTCATGTGTGTGTGACTGTTAGCAGTGTGTGTACTGTCTGGTGTTCATGTGTGTGTGACTGTTAGCAGTGTGTGTACTGTCCTGGTGTTCATGTGTGTGTGTGACTGTTAGCAGTGTGTGTACTGCCTGGTGTTCATGTGTGTGTGACTGTTAGCAGTGTGTGTACTGTCTGGTGTTCATGTGTGTGACTGTTAGCAGTGTGTATACTGCCTGGTGTTCATGTGTGTGTGACTGTTAGCAGTGTGTGTACTGCCTGGTGTTCATGTGTGTGTGACTGTTAGCAGTGCGTGTACTGTCTGGTGTTCATGTGTGTGTGACTGTTAGCAGTGTGTGTACTGTCTGGTGTTCATGTGTGTGTGACTGTTAGCAGTGTGTGTACTGTCTGGTGTTCATGTGTGTGTGACTGTTAGCAGTGTGTGTACTGTCTGGTGTTCATGTGTGTGTGACTGTTAGCAGTGCGTGTACTGTCTGGTGTTCATGTGTGTGTGACTGTTAGCAGTGTGTATACTGTCTGGTGTTCATGTGTGTGTGTGACTGTTAGCAGTGTGTGTACTGCCTGGTGTTCATGTGTGTGTGACTGTTAGCAGTGTGTGTACTGTCTGGTGTTCATGTGTGTGTGACTGTTAGCAGTGTGTGTACTGTCTGGTGTTCATGTGTGTGTGACTGTTAGCAGTGTGTGTACTGCCTGGTGTTCATGTGTGTGTGACTGTTAGCAGTGTGTGTACTGTCTGGTGTTCATGTGTGTGTGACTGTTAGCAGTGCGTGTACTGTCTGGTGTTCATGTGTGTGTGACTGTTAGCAGTGTGTGTACTGTCTGGTGTTCATGTGTGTGTGACTGTTAGCAGTGTGTGTACTGTCTGGTGTTCATGTGTGTGTGACTGTTAGCAGTGTGTGTACTGTCTGGTGTTCATGTGTGTGTGACTGTTAGCAGTGTGTACTGCCTGGTGTTCATGTGTGTGTGACTGTTAGCAGTGTGTGTACTGTCTGGTGTTCATGTGTGTGTGACTGTTAGCAGTGTGTGTACTGTCTGGTGTTCATGTGTGTGTGACTGTTAGCAGTGTGTGTACTGTCTGGTGTTCATGTGTGTGTGACTGTTAGCAGTGTGTGTACTGCCTGGTGTTCATGTGTGTGTGACTGTTAGCAGTGCGTGTACTGTCTGGTGTTCATGTGTGTGTGACTGTTAGCAGTGTGTGTACTGCCTGGTGTTCATGTGTGTGTGACTGTTAGCAGTGTGTGTACTGTCTGGTGTTCATGTGTGTGTGACTGTTAGCAGTGTGTGTACTGTCTGGTGTTCATGTGTGTGTGACTGTTAGCAGTGTGTGTACTGCCTGGTGTTCATGTGTGTGTGACTGTTAGCAGTGTGTACTGTCTGGTGTTCATGTGTGTGTGACTGTTAGCAGTGTGTGTACTGTCTGGTGTTCATGTGTGTGTGACTGTTAGCAGTGTGTACTGCCTGGTGTTCATGTGTGTGTGACTGTTAGCAGTGTGTGTACTGTCTGGTGTTCATGTGTGTGTGACTGTTAGCAGTGTGTGTACTGTCTGGTGTTCATGTGTGTGTGACTGTTAGCAGTGTGTGTACTGTCTGGTGTTCATGTGTGTGTGACTGTTAGCAGTGTGTGTACTGCCTGGTGTTCATGTGTGTGTGACTGTTAGCAGTGTGTGTACTGTCTGGTGTTCATGTGTGTGTGACTGTTAGCAGTGTGTGTACTGCCTGGTGTTCATGTGTGTGTGTGACTGTTAGCAGTGTGTGTACTGTCTGGTGTTCATGTGTGTGTGACTGTTAGCAGTGTGTGTACTGCCTGGTGTTCATGTGTGTGTGACTGTTAGCAGTGTGTGTACTGCCTGGTGTTCATGTGTGTGTGACTGTTAGCAGTGTGTGTACTGTCTGGTGTTCATGTGTGTGTGTGTGTGACCTGTTAGCAGTGTGTGTACTGTCTGGTGTTCATGTGTGTGTGACTGTTAGCAGTGTGTGTACTGTCTGGTGTTCATGTGTGTGTGACTGTTAGCAGTGTGTGTACTGTCTGGTGTTCATGTGTGTGTGACTGTTAGCAGTGTGTGTACTGTCTGGTGTTCATTGTGTGTGTGACTGTTAGCAGTGTGTGTACTGTCTGGTGTTTCATGTGTGTGTGACTGTTAGCAGTGCGTGTACTGCCTGGTGTTTCATGTGTGTGTGACTGTTAGCAGTGTGTGTACTGTCTGGTGTTCATGTGTGTGTGACTGTTAGCAGTGTGTGTACTGCCTGGTGTTCATGTGTGTGTGACTGTTAGCAGTGTGTACTGTCTGGTGTTCATGTGTGTGTGACTGTTAGCAGTGTGTGTACTGCCTGGTGTTCATGTGTGTGTGACTGTTAGCAGTGTGTGTACTGTCTGGTGTTCATGTGTGTGTGACTGTTAGCAGTGTGTGTACTGTCTGGTGTTCATGTGTGTGTGACTGTTAGCAGTGTGTGTACTGTCTGGTGTTCATGTGTGTGTGACTGTTAGCAGTGTGTGTACTGTCTGGTGTTCATGTGTGTGTGACTGTTAGCAGTGCGTGTACTGTCTGGTGTTCATGTGTGTGTGACTGTTAGCAGTGCGTGTACTGTCTGGTGTTCATGTGGTGTGTGACTGTTAGCAGTGCGTGTACTGTCTGGTGTTCATGTGTGTGTGACTGTTAGCAGTGTGTGTACTGTCTGGTGTTCATGTGTGTGTGACTGTTAGCAGTGTGTGTACTGTCTGGTGTTCATGTGTGTGTGACTGTTAGCAGTGCGTGTACTGTCTGGTGTTCATGTGTGTGTGACTGTTAGCAGTGCGTGTACTGTCTGGTGTTCATGTGTGTGTGACTGTTAGCAGTGCGTGTACTGTCTGGTGTTCATGTGTGTGTGACTGTTAGCAGTGTGTGTACTGTCTGGTGTTCATGTGTGTGTGACTGTTAGCAGTGTGTGTACTGCCTGGTGTTCATGTGTGTGTGACTGTTAGCAGTGTGTGTACTGTCTGGTGTTCATGTGTGTGTGACTGTTAGCAGTGTGTGTACTGTCTGGTGTTCATGTGTGTGTGACTGTTAGCAGTGTGTGTACTGCCTGGTGTTCATGTGTGTGTGACTGTTAGCAGTGCGTGTACTGTCTGGTGTTCATGTGTGTGTGACTGTTAGCAGTGCGTGTACTGTCTGGTGTTCATGTGTGTGTGACTGTTAGCAGTGCGTGTACTGTCTGGTGTTCATGTGTGTGAGACTGTTAGCAGTGCGTGTACTGTCTGGTGTTCATGTGTGTGTGACTGTTAGCAGTGCGTGTACTGTCTGGTGTTCATGTGTGTGTGACTGTTAGCAGTGTGTGTACTGTCTGGTGTTCATGTGTGTGTGACTGTTAGCAGTGTGTGTACTGTCTGGTGTTCATGTGTGTGTGACTGTTAGCAGTGTGTGTACTGTCTGGTGTTCATGTGTGTGTGACTGTTAGCAGTGTGTGTACTGTCTGGTGTTCATGTGTGTGTGACTGTTAGCAGTGTGTGTACTGTCTGGTGTTCATGTGTGTGTGACTGTTAGCAGTGTGTGTACTGTCTGGTGTTCATGTGTGTGTGACTGTTAGCAGTGTGTGTACTGTCTGGTGTTCATGTGTGTGTGACTGTTAGCAGTGTGTGTACTGTCTGGTGTTCATGTGTGTGAGACTGTTAGCAGTGTGTGTACTGTCTGGTGTTCATGTGTGTGTGACTGTTAGCAGTGTGTGTACTGTCTGGTGTTCATGTGTGTGTGACTGTTAGCAGTGTGTGTACTGTCTGGTGTTCATGTGTGTGTGACTGTTAGCAGTGCGTGTACTGTCTGGTGTTCATGTGTGTGAGACTGTTAGCAGTGCGTGTACTGTCTGGTGTTCATGTGTGTGTGACTGTTAGCAGTGCGTGTACTGTCTGGTGTTCATGTGTGTGTGACTGTTAGCAGTGCGTGTACTGTCTGGTGTTCATGTGTGTGTGACTGTTAGCAGTGTGTGTACTGTCTGGTGTTCATGTGTGTGTGACTGTTAGCAGTGCGTGTACTGTCTGGTGTTCATGTGTGTGAGACTGTTAGCAGTGCGTGTACTGTCTGGTGTTCATGTGTGTGTGACTGTTAGCAGTGTGTGTACTGTCTGGTGTTCATGTGTGTGTGACTGTTAGCAGTGTGTGTACTGTCTGGTGTTCATGTGTGTGTGACTGTTAGCAGTGTGTGTACTGTCTGGTGTTCATGTGTGTGTGACTGTTAGCAGTGTGTGTACTGTCTGGTGTTCATGTGTGTGTGACTGTTAGCAGTGCGTGTACTGTCTGGTGTTCATGTGTGTGTGTGACTGTTAGCAGTGTGTGTACTGTCTGGTGTTCATGTGTGTGTGACTGTTAGCAGTGCGTGTACTGTCTGGTGTTCATGTGTGTGTGACTGTTAGCAGTGTGTGTACTGCCTGGTGTTCATGTGTGTGTGACTGTTAGCAGTGTGTGTACTGCCTGGTGTTCATGTGTGTGTGACTGTTAGCAGTGTGTGTACTGTCTGGTGTTCATGTGTGTGTGACTGTTAGCAGTGTGTGTACTGCCTGTGGAACAACAGCTCTTTGTGAACATTTGGATGCTGTGTTGCTCAGTATTGGTCATTCCAAATAAATAATCAAATGTGTGTGTGTGTGTGTGTGTGTGTGTGTGTGTGTGTGTGTGTGTGTGTGTGTGTGTGTGTGAAGTGCTTTTACTCAAGTAAATTCCCACCTCTGCATTGTGACAGTGTTGTTTTGCACTTCGGTGTTCAACAGTTTGTGTTTGTTCAAATTCAGTTGTTGTTGTTTTGCACTTTGTAGCACAAATATTTTTTTATATTTGATTATCTTGTTAAAATTGCAACTGGTATTGCCGACTTTAAAGGGATAAAAGGTAAAAACGTGTCCCAATCGAGCTAGTAAGAACTAGGCTCCTGTGGGACAGCAAGAGTTGTGATCATGTGACGTCCGCCTCACCTCTTCTCCGACCAGATACTGCGGCTGATGAGTCGTGTTCGTCCAGCTGACCTTCGAGTGCGGCTCCAGAACAGCGGGGCGGATCTGTCGGTTGTATAACCTGGCCTGTGAACACACACACACACACACACGCTCAGTGCTGACGCACACACACACCTGCTGATACACACACGTCCTCAGGACACACACACCTGCTCTGCGGACACTGGCGTGCGTCTCACACCGTTGGACATTTTCCTGGACCAGATCACCTGATCGATCATCTTCAGGCCGCTCTGCCTCTGCTCACTGCTGTCTGCAGCCTGCACACACACACACACACACTCATCACTCACTGCGGCACCCGTCCGCCGGACACGCTTCACCTGAGCTAGCGCTAGCGTACGCTGAGTCCGTGGCGCAGCAGGCTGGGGTCCTCGCGGCGGGGCTGGCCGAGCTGCCGGTGCCGGCGCGCGATCACGTGGGGGGACGCAGACGGGCAGTGTGTCCGTGGCTCGACCAATCCGCAGGCTCCGGGACCCGGGGTGGATCACCACCAGGAAGTTCGCCTGGATTTGCTGAACACGTCAAACACATTCAAGTCACCGTGAAGGCAAAAAATAGTTTTTCAATAAATGGTTTATTGTAAAGAATGGAAGAGGGAGATTAAATTATTTTGATTAAAGATTGCGAGGCACATGACTTTAAAAGATGCTGCAATATTCCATCAAATAATAAAAATTGCCTATTAGCTATCATGAAAACTTAAACACCTAAACTCTATTATTCTTATATAGGCGTATGGCACGACATCTTGACTTTTATTCATTCACAGGATATGAATTTGTGATATCAACTATTGTATCATTCTTGATATTAGGAATTAGATTTCTACTAGTTGACATTCCAATTTCACATAACCACAAATACAACTCTTACTAATAACAATCATAATTTTTGATATCAATAATGACTTTGTTACTTGTGCAAATGCTTCTTCTTGATATCAACAATTGAGTTGCTACTAGTAAAAACATTTTTTATATTAATAATTAGATTTTCACTAGTGACAATGTTCATTTCTGATCTCATGGATGTGATTGTTACTCGTTAGAAACACATTTAAGATTTCTGATATTACTCTTAATTATTATTATCAGAAATATTTCAGATATCAAGAATAACGGATGTAACTTGTTGAAATACATTTATTACAGAAATCAAGAATTAACTTTTCAACTAGTGACAATTGAGTTCTTGATATCAGGAATGTATATTTGCACTAGTAACTATAATTATTAGTTAATTAAAGTAATTATTGATGTAAAAAGTATGATTGTAGTAAGAATTGTATTTCTTCTGATATGTAAAATGGGAATTTCATTAGTAAGAAATCAGTTATTGATATCAACAATTGAATTTGAACCTATGGTGACATCAGCTAGTGAAAATACAATTATATCCAGAAATTTTAATTGTTAATGATATCAAGAATTATATATTTTTTAAATTGAAATGTAATTCTTGATATCAAAATTTGGTATTTCTTCGAGCGATGACGTGATTGTTGATATCATGAATTAACATTTTACTGTTAGTATTTATATATAGTATTTCTAACATCAAAAAATAGCCTTTTAACTACTGAAAGTACATTTAGATATCAAGAATTATCATTTTAACTCGTGAACATTGATTTGTTGATGATATCAAGAACAAATAAACAGAATTAAGTCACAACGGCTTGCCATAATAAGCAGATATTTTAGCTCACTGCCATTATTAGTGTTCTGATCACTCTGATTAATGTTTTGATCACTCTGATTGATGAAGTGTATGTTCATATCCCTCAGATTAGTGTTTCGATCAGGCGTCGTCATGTGTGATGTGTACGTCACCTCCTGCGCGGGCTCCGGGACCGTGGCGGGAACGATCGGTCTCTTCACCCCGCGCTGCTCCTTCTCCCGGTCTCTGCCGTTCTCCACATCTCTGTCGGTCTGAGTCATGATCATCAGCGATATACGGGACACTTCTCAACACTTCTGAGGAACGAGTGTGTTCAAACAAATCACTTCTTCTTCATCTTCATCATATGTTCGGTTTAGCGGCGGTTGGCATTCCCGCCATCTGCTGGCCTGGAGAGATGAGCGCGCGCTGAGCCTGATACCGTCACTTCCGGGATGTTCCCGAGGCCTGTCCACAACAAAAAGGGTCCACAACTATAGTTTTATTTTTACCATGCCCAAACCTTACTGCGTGTATCTGAACCTAGTGATGGGAAACCGAGGCTTTCTGAAGCAGTTGAGGCTTCCATCAAATTGTGCCGAAAAAAAGGTTCTTTACTCGAAGCTTTTAACACAATGCGCATTATATAATGCTATAGCGACACCTGGTGGTCACACTTGTTTTCTCCACTATATCTAACAAGTCACAGCAGAGAAGATAAACATGACCAAACTAAACTTCCGAAGTCCATACACGGTTTTATTTATTTATTATTATGCTTCAAAAACACAAACAAATAAGGTACAATATAAAATCTCTGAATATAACCGCGATTGTTCAGCCGGAAGTCCAAGTGTAGTACGTGGGATCAATAATATTTAATCTCATCTAAATTAATGTGTGCCAATGAGACATGTAGCCTAGTCACATATTAATCAATAATATAAAATAAACATATGTATGTGATCATAAATTAATTATAGTAATAATGATTGAAAAAAATATTTTGGATGTTCTGTTTAAAAAGTATATAAATGACGCTATAGGGAAGTGAAGAGTTAAATCATTTAAAAAAATGCATCAGATGAGCTCGCATGACGATCGAAGCTTCAAACGTCATCCATCACATGGTATTGTAATTTCGATACAGCCTCGGTATCAACCATCACTATCTGAACCACATTATCACATATAAGAGTACTTGTATGAGAGTACAGGATGAGAGGGAAGAGAAGAGTGAGTTACGGGACGAGAGGGAAGAGTGAGTTACAGGACGAGAGTGAAGAGTGAGTTACAGGACGAGAGGGAAGAGAAGAGTGAGTTACGGGACGAGAGGGAAGAGTGAGTTACAGGACGAGAGGGAAGAGTGAGTTACAGGACGAGAGGGAAGAGTGAGTTACAGGACGAGAGAGAAGAGTGAGTTACAGGACTAGAGAGAAGAGTGAGTTACAGGACGAGAGAGAAGAGTGAGTTACAGGACGAGAGAGAAGAGTGAGTTACAGGACGAGAGGGAAGAGTGAGTTACAGGACGAGAGGGAAGAGTGAGTTACAGGACGAGAGGGAAGAGTGAGTTACAGGACGAGAGAGAAGAGTGAGTTACAGGACTAGAGAGAAGAGTGAGTTACAGGACGAGAGAGAAGAGTGAGTTACAGGACGAGAGGGAAGAGTGAGTTACAGGACGAGAGGGAAGAGTGAGTTACAGGACGAGAGGGAAGAGTGAGTTACAGGACGAGAGGGAAGAGTGAGTTACAGGACGAGAGAGAAGAGTGAGTTACAGGACGAGAGGGAAGAGTGAGTTACAGGACGAGAGGGAAGAGTGAGTTACAGGACGAGAGGGAAGAGTGAGTTACAGGACGAGAGTGAGTTACAGGACGAGAGAGAAGAGTGAGTTACAGGACGAGAGGGAAGAGTGAGTTACAGGACGAGAGAGAAGAGTGAGTTACAGGACGAGAGGGAAGAGTGAGTTACAGGACGAGAGGGAAGAGTGAGTTACAGGACTAGAGGGAAGAGTGAGTTACAGGACGAGAGGGAAGAGTGAGTTACAGGACGAGAGGGAAGAGTGAGTTACAGGACGAGAGGGAAGAGTGAGTTACAGGACGAGAGGGAAGAGTGAGTTACAGGACTAGAGAGAAGAGTGAGTTACAGGACGAGAGAGAAGAGTGAGTTACAGGACGAGAGGGAAGAGTGAGTTACAGGACGAGAGGGAAGAGTGAGTTACAGGACGAGAGGGAAGAGTGAGTTACAGGACGAGAGGGAAGAGTGAGTTACAGGACTAGAGGGAAGAGTGAGTTACAGGACGAGAGGGAAGAGTGAGTTACAGGACGAGAGGGAAGAGTGAGTTACAGGACGAGAGGGAAGAGTGAGTTACAGGACGAGAGGGAAGAGTGAGTTACAGGACTAGAGGGAAGAGTGAGTTACAGGACTAGAGGGAAGAGTGAGTTACAGGACTAGAGGGAAGAGTGAGTTACAGGACGAGAGGGAAGAGTGAGTTACAGGACTAGAGGGAAGAGTGAGTTACAGGACTAGAGGGAAGAGTGAGTTACAGGACTAGAGGGAAGAGTGAGTTACAGGACTAGAGGGAAGAGTGAGTTACAGGACTAGAGGGAAGAGTGAGTTACAGGACGAGAGGGAAGAGTGAGTTACAGGACGAGAGGGAAGAGTGAGTTACAGGACTAGAGGGAAGAGTGAGTTACAGGACGAGAGGGAAGAGTGAGTTACAGGACGAGAGGGAAGAGTGAGTTACAGGACGAGAGGGAAGAGTGAGTTACAGGACTAGAGGGAAGAGTGAGTTACAGGACGAGAGGGAAGAGTGAGTTACAGGACTAGAGGGAAGAGTGAGTTACAGGACTAGAGGGAAGAGTGAGTTACAGGACTAGAGGGAAGAGTGAGTTACAGGACGAGAGGGAAGAGTGAGTTACAGGACGAGAGGGAAGAGTGAGTTACAGGACTAGAGGGAAGAGTAATGCTGCCTTCACGTGCTGTGGAAAAGATGATATTTTCCACTTGTGAACTGGTATTTACCAGTGTGTTGTGTTCAAGTGCTTTTGTTGTCGTAATGTAGGAAAAAGATGGACTCACAGATCCAGACCAAACTTTATTTTTAAAACTGACACTGAGTGTTAACGCATTATATTACAATTGTTAATGACACAACATTGTATAGGCTACAAAAACAATCCGCTAACAGTAGCAAAAAACGTTTAGTTGTGTACAATGCTTACCATTCACAACGCTTGCGTCGCTCTCCGCCATGTTGAAAAGGTCAAAGGTTATCTCATCTCGGCAACTCGTGCATCAAAATATTCTACGAGTTGCCCAGTGGAAAATACCACATGAGGGGGTGTTCATGTGCATTTTCCACGTCGGCTTTTGGTATTTACCATAATTACCATAGCACGTGAAGGCACCATGAGTTACGGGACGAGAGGGAAGAGTGAGTTACGGGACGAGAGGGAAGAGTGAGTTACAGGACGAGAGAAGAGTGAGTTACAGGACGAGAGTGAGTTACAGGACGAGAGTGAGTTACAGGACGAGAGAGAAGAGTGAGTTACAGGACGAGAGGGAAAAGTGAGTTACAGGACGAGAGAGAAGAGTGAGTTACGGGACGAGAGGGAAGAGTGAGTTACAGGACGAGAGTGAGTTACAGGACGAGAGTGAGTTACAGGACGAGAGTGAGTTACAGGACGAGAGAGAAGAGTGAGTTACAGGACGAGAGGGAAAAGTGAGTTACAGGACGAGAGAGAAAAGTGAGTTACGGGACGAGAGGGAAAAGTGAGTTACAGGACGAGAGAGAAGAGTGAGTTACAGGACGAGAGGGAAAAGTGAGTTACAGGACGAGAGAGAAGAGAGAGTTACAGGACGAGAGTGAGTTACAGGACGAGAGAGAAGAGTGAGTTACAGGACGAGAGGGAAAAGTGAGTTACAGGACGAGAGAGAAGAGTGAGTTACAGGACGAGAGGGAAAAGTGAGTTACAGGACGAGAGGGAAGAGTGAGTTACAGGACGAGAGAGAAGAGTGAGTTACAGGACGAGAGTGAGTTACAGGACGAGAGGGAAGAGTGAGTTACAGGACGAGAGAGAAGAGTGAGTTACAGGACGAGAGTGAGTTACAGGACGAGAGTGAGTTACAGGACGAGAGAGAAGAGTGAGTTACAGGACGAGAGGGAAGAGTGAGTTACAGGACGAGAGGGAAGAGTGAGTTACAGGACGAGAGAGAAGAGTGAGTTACAGGACGAGAGGGAAGAGTGAGTTACAGGACGAGAGGGAAGAGTGAGTTACAGGACGAGAGGGAAGAGTGAGTTACAGGACGAGAGGGAAAAGTGAGTTACAGGACGAGAGAGAAGAGTGAGTTACGGGACGAGAGGGAAGAGTGAGTTACAGGACGAGAGTGAGTTACAGGACGAGAGAGAAGAGTGAGTTACAGGACGAGAGGGAAAAGTGAGTTACAGGACGAGAGAGAAGAGTGAGTTACAGGACGAGAGGGAAAAGTGAGTTACAGGACGAGAGGGAAGAGTGAGTTACAGGACAAGAGGGAAGAGTGAGTTACAGGACGAGAGGGAAAAGTGAGTTACAGGACGAGAGAGAAGAGTGAGTTACAGGACGAGAGTGAGTTACAGGACGAGAGAGAAGAGTGAGTTACAGGACGAGAGGGAAAAGTGAGTTACAGGACGAGAGTGAGTTACAGGACGAGAGAGAAGAGTGAGTTACAGGACGAGAGGGAAAAGTGAGTTACAGGACGAGAGAGAAGAGTGAGTTACAGGACGAGAGTGAGTTACAGGACGAGAGAGAAGAGTGAGTTACAGGACGAGAGGGAAGAGTGAGTTACAGGACGAGAGTGAGTTACAGGACGAGAGAGAAGAGTGAGTTACAGGACGAGAGGGAAAAGTGAGTTACAGGACGAGAGAGAAGAGTGAGTTACGGGACGAGAGGGAAGAGTGAGTTACAGGACGAGAGGGAAAAGTGAGTTACAGGACGAGAGAGAAGAGTGAGTTACAGGACGAGAGGGAAAAGTGAGTTACAGGACGAGAGAGAAGAGTGAGTTACAGGACGAGAGTGAGTTACAGGACGAGAGAGAAGAGTGAGTTACAGGACGAGAGTGAGTTATAGGACGAGAGTGAGTTACAGGACGAGAGTGAGTTACAGGACGAGAGTGAGTTACAGGACGAGAGTGAGTTATAGGACGAGAGTGAGTTACAGGACGAGAGGGAAGAGTGAGTTACAGGACGAGAGAAGAGTGAGTTACAGGACTAGAGGGAAGAGTGAGTTACAGGACGAGAGGGAAGAGTGAGTTACAGGACTAGAGGGAAGAGTGAGTTACAGGACTAGAGGGAAGAGTGAGTTACAGGACTAGAGGGAAGAGTGAGTTACAGGACTAGAGGGAAGAGTGAGTTACAGGACTAGAGGGAAGAGTGAGTTACAGGACTAGAGGGAAGAGTGAGTTACAGGACTAGAGGGAAGAGTGAGTTACAGGACTAGAGGGAAGAGTAATGCTGCCTTCACGTGCTGTGGAAAAGATGATATTTTCCACTTGTGAACTGGTATTTACCAGTGTGTTGTGTTCAAGTGCTTTTGTTGTCGTAATGTAGGAAAAAGATGGACTCACAGATCCAGACCAAACTTTATTTTTAAAACTGACACTGAGTGTTAACGCATTATATTACAATTGTTAATGACACAACATTGTATAGGCTACAAAAACAATCCGCTAACAGTAGCAAAAAACGTTTAGTTGTGTACAATGCTTACCATTCACAACGCTTGCGTCGCTCTCCGCCATGTTGAAAAGGTCAAAGGTTATCTCATCTCGGCAACTCGTGCATCAAAATATTCTACGAGTTGCCCAGTGGAAAATACCACATGAGGGGGTGTTCATGTGCATTTTCCACGTCGGCTTTTGGTATTTACCATAATTACCATAGCACGTGAAGGCACCATGAGTTACGGGACGAGAGGGAAGAGTGAGTTACGGGACGAGAGGGAAGAGTGAGTTACGGGACGAGAGGGAAGAGTGAGTTACGGGACGAGAGGGAAGAGTGAGTTACAGGACGAGAGAAGAGTGAGTTACAGGACGAGAGTGAGTTACAGGACGAGAGAGAAGAGTGAGTTACAGGACGAGAGGGAAAAGTGAGTTACAGGACGAGAGAGAAGAGTGAGTTACGGGACGAGAGGGAAGAGTGAGTTACAGGACGAGAGTGAGTTACGGGACGAGAGGGAAAAGTGAGTTACAGGACGAGAGAGAAGAGTGAGTTACAGGACGAGAGGGAAAAGTGAGTTACAGGACGAGAGAGAAGAGAGAGTTACAGGACGAGAGTGAGTTACAGGACGAGAGAGAAGAGTGAGTTACAGGACGAGAGGGAAGAGTGAGTTACAGGACGAGAGAGAAGAGTGAGTTACAGGACGAGAGTGAGTTACAGGACGAGAGGGAAGAGTGAGTTACAGGACGAGAGAGAAGAGTGAGTTACAGGACGAGAGTGAGTTACAGGACGAGAGTGAGTTACAGGACGAGAGAGAAGAGTGAGTTACAGGACGAGAGGGAAGAGTGAGTTACAGGACGAGAGGGAAGAGTGAGTTACAGGACGAGAGAGAAGAGTGAGTTACAGGACGAGAGAGAAGAGTGAGTTACAGGACGAGAGGGAAGAGTGAGTTACAGGACAAGAGGGAAAAGTGAGTTACAGGACGAGAGAGAAGAGTGAGTTACGGGACGAGAGGGAAGAGTGAGTTACAGGACGAGAGTGAGTTACAGGACGAGAGAGAAGAGTGAGTTACAGGACGAGAGGGAAAAGTGAGTTACAGGACGAGAGAGAAGAGTGAGTTACAGGACGAGAGGGAAAAGTGAGTTACAGGACGAGAGGGAAGAGTGAGTTACAGGACGAGAGGGAGGAGTGAGTTACAGGACGAGAGGGAAAAGTGAGTTACAGGACGAGAGAGAAGAGTGAGTTACAGGACGAGAGTGAGTTACAGGACGAGAGAGAAGAGTGAGTTACAGGACGAGAGGGAAAAGTGAGTTACAGGACGAGAGTGAGTTACAGGACGAGAGAGAAGAGTGAGTTACAGGACGAGAGGGAAAAGTGAGTTACAGGACGAGAGAGAAGAGTGAGTTACAGGACGAGAGTGAGTTACAGGACGAGAGAGAAGAGTGAGTTACAGGACGAGAGGGAAGAGTGAGTTACAGGACGAGAGTGAGTTACAGGGACGAGAGAGAAGAGTGAGTTACAGGACGAGAGGGAAAAAGTGAGTTACAGGACGAGAGAGAAGAGTGAGTTACGGGACGAGAGGGAAGAGTGAGTTACAGGACGAGAGGGAAAAGTGAGTTACAGGACGAGAGAGAAGAGTGAGTTACAGGACGAGAGGGAAAAGTGAGTTACAGGACGAGAGAGAAGAGTGAGTTACAGGACGAGAGTGAGTTACAGGACGAGAGAGAAGAGTGAGTTACAGGACGAGAGGGAAAAGTGAGTTACAGGACGAGAGAGAAGAGTGAGTTACAGGACGAGAGGGAAAAGTGAGTTACAGGACGAGAGGGAAGAGTGAGTTACAGGACGAGAGAGAAGAGTGAGTTACAGGACGAGAGTGAGTTACAGGACGAGAGGGAAGAGTGAGTTACAGGACGAGAGAGAAGAGTGAGTTACAGGACGAGAGGGAAGAGTGAGTTACAGGACGAGAGTGAGTTACAGGATGAGAGGGAAGAGTGAGTTACAGGACGAGAGGGAAGAGTGAGTTACAGGACGAGAGAGAAGAGTGAGTTACAGGACGAGAGAGAAGAGTGAGTTACAGGACGAGAGGGAAGAGTGAGTTACAGGACGAGAGAGAAGAGTGAGTTACAGGACGAGAGAGAAGAGTGAGTTACAGGACGAGAGAGAAGAGTGAGTTACAGGACGAGAGGGAAGAGTGAGTTACGGGACGAGAGGGAAGAGTGAGTTACAGGACGAGAGAGAAGAGTGAGTTACAGGACGAGAGGGAAGAGTGAGTTACAGGACGAGAGTGAGTTACAGGATGAGAGGGAAGAGTGAGTTACAGGACGAGAGAGAAGAGTGAGTTACAGGACGAGAGTGAGTTACAGGACGAGAGAGAAGAGTGAGTTACAGGACGAGAGAGAAGAGTGAGTTACAGGACGAGAGAGAAGAGTGAGTTACAGGACGAGAGAGAAGAGTGAGTTACAGGACGAGAGGGAAGAGTGAGTTACGGGACGAGAGGGAAGAGTGAGTTACGGGACGAGAGGGAAGAGTGAGTTACAGGACGAGAGTGAGTTACAGGACGAGAGTGAGTTACAGGACGAGAGAGAAGAGTGAGTTACGGGACGAGAGGGAAGAGTGAGTTACAGGACGAGAGTGAGTTACAGGACGAGAGAGAAGAATGAGTTACAGGACGAGAGGGAAAAGTGAGTTACAGGACGAGAGAGAAGAGTGAGTTACGGGGACGAGAGGGAAGAGTGAGTTACAGGACGAGAGTGAGTTACAGGACGAGAGAGAAGAGTGAGTTACAGGACGAGAGAGAAGAGTGAGTTACAGGACGAGAGGGAAAAGTGAGTTACAGGACGAGAGGGAAGAGTGAGTTACAGGACGAGAGGGAAGAGTGAGTTACAGGACGAGAGTGAGTTACAGGACGAGAGGGAAAGAGTGAGTTACAGGACGAGAGGGAAGAGTGAGTTACAGGACGAGAGAGGGAAGAGTGAGTTACAGGACGAGAGAGAAGAGTGAGTTACAGGACGAGAGTGAGTTACAGGACGAGAGAGAAGAGTGAGTTACAGGACGAGAGTGAGTTACAGGACGAGAGAGAAGAGTGAGTTACAGGACGAGAGAAGAGAGAGTTACAGGACGAGAGGGAAGAGTGAGTTACAGGACGAGAGGGAAGAGTGAGTTACAGGACGAGAGTGAGTTACAGGACGAGAGGGAAGAGTGAGTTACAGGACGAGAGTGAGTTACAGGACGAGAGGGAAGAGTGAGTTACAGGACGAGAGGGAAGAGTGAGTTACAGGACGAGAGTGAGTTATAGGACGAGAGTGAGTTACAGGACGAGAGGGAAGAGTGAGTTACAGGACGAGAGTGAGTTATAGGACGAGAGTGAGTTACAGGACGAGAGGGAAGAGTGAGTTACAGGACGAGAGTGAGTTACAGGACGAGAGAAGAGTGAGTTACAGGACGAGAGTGAGTTACAGGACGAGAGAAGAGTGAGTTACAGGACGAGAGAGAAGAGTGAGTTACAGGACGAGAGAGAAGAGTGAGTTACAGGACGAGAGTGAGTTACAGGACGAGAGAGAAGAGTGAGTTACAGGACGAGAGGGAAAAGTGAGTTACAGGACGAGAGAGAAGAGTGAGTTACAGGACGAGAGGGAAGAGTGAGTTACAGGACGAGAGTGAGTTACGGGACGAGAGGGAAAAGTGAGTTACAGGACGAGAGAGAAGAGTGAGTTACAGGACGAGAGGGAAAAGTGAGTTACAGGACGAGAGAGAAGAGAGAGTTACAGGACGAGAGTGAGTTACAGGACGAGAGTGAGTTACAGGACGAGAGGGAAGAGTGAGTTACAGGACGAGAGTGAGTTACAGGACGAGAGGGAAGAGTGAGTTACAGGACGAGAGGGAAGAGTGAGTTACAGGACGAGAGTGAGTTATAGGACGAGAGTGAGTTACAGGACGAGAGGGAAGAGTGAGTTACAGGACGAGAGTGAGTTATAGGACGAGAGTGAGTTACAGGACGAGAGGGAAGAGTGAGTTACAGGACGAGAGTGAGTTACAGGACGAGAGAAGAGTGAGTTACAGGACGAGAGTGAGTTACAGGACGAGAGAAGAGTGAGTTACAGGACGAGAGAGAAGAGTGAGTTACAGGACGAGAGAGAAGAGTGAGTTACAGGACGAGAGTGAGTTACAGGACGAGAGAGAAGAGTGAGTTACAGGACGAGAGGGGAAAAGTGAGTTACAGGACGAGAGAGAAGAGTGAGTTACAGGACGAGAGGGAAGAGTGAGTTACAGGACGAGAGTGAGTTACGGGACGAGAGGGAAAAGTGAGTTACAGGACGAGAGAGAAGAGTGAGTTACAGACGAGAGGGAAAAGTGAGTTACAGGACGAGAGAGAAGAGAGAGTTACAGGACGAGAGTGAGTTACAGGACGAGAGAGAAGAGTGAGTTACAGGACGAGAGAGAAGAGTGAGTTACAGGACGAGAGTGAGTTACAGGACGAGAGGGAAGAGTGAGTTACAGGACGAGAGAAGAGTGAGTTACAGGACGAGAGGGAAGAGTGAGTTACAGGACGAGAGAGAAGAGTGAGTTACAGGACGAGAGAGAAGAGTGAGTTACAGGACGAGAGAGAAGAGTGAGTTACAGGACGAGAGTGAGTTACAGGACGAGAGGGGAAGAGTGAGTTACAGGACGAGAGAGAAGAGTGAGTTACAGGACGAGAGTGAGTTACAGGACGAGAGAGAAGAGTGAGTTACAGGACGAGAGTGAGTTACAGGACGAGAGAAGAGGTGAGCAGAACTCCCGGATATTTCCAGGGTTTCGTGACTGTAGGGACAAAAACAGACTCAGTCACAGGATCATCAGATAACTTATCTTTAATCACGCAAATCGTACAAACAATTTCTGCCACTACATATATTTTATAAGACATTACTTAAAAAACTGTGTGTGTGTGAGTGTGTGAGAGAGAGTCAGTGTGTGCATGTGTGTGAGAGAGTCAGTGTGTGTGTGTGTAAGAGAGAGAGTCAGCGAGTGTGTGTGTGTGTGTGTGTGTGTGTGTGTGTGTGTGTGTGGTGTGAGAGAGTCAGTGTGTGCATGTGTGTGAGAGAGTCAGTGTGTGTGTGTGTGTGTAAGAGAGAGAGTCAGCGAGTGTGTGTGTGTGTGTGTGTGTGTGAGAGAGTCAGTGAGTGTGTGTGTGTGTGAGAGAGAGACAGTGAGTGGTGTGTGTGTGTGAGAGAGAGAGAGAAAGAGAAAGTCAGTGAGTGTGTGTGTGTGTAAGAGAGAGAGAGAGTCAGCGAGTGTGTGTGTGTGTAAGAGAGAGAGTCAGCGAGTGTGTGTTAGTGTGAGAGAGAGAGTCAGCGAGTGTGTGTGTGTGTGTTAGTGTGAGAGAGAGTCAGCGAGTGTGTGTGTGTGTAAGAGAGAGAGAGTCAGCGAGTGTGTGTTAGTGTAAGAGAGAGAGTCAGCGAGTGTGTGTGTGTGTGTTAGTGTGAGAGAGAGTCAGCGAGTGTGTGTGTGTGTAAGAGAGAGAGTCAGCGAGTGTGTGTTAGTGTGAGAGAGAGTCAGTGAGTGTGTGTGTGTAAGAGAGAGAGTCAGCGAGTGTGTGTGTGTGTGAGAGAGAGAGAGTCAGTGAGTGTGTGTGTGTAAGAGAGAGAGAGAGAGAGTCAGTGAGTGAGTGGCCAACATCTTCAGCCGCTCCGGCCCCTCAGTGAGGTATTCCCGGAGTGACGTCATGAGTCTGCGTCTGCAGCGTCAGCCGAGGGAAGAGGAGTGTGTGTGACGAACATCAGCTTTACAGGAGCATCAGTGTGTCACGGTCCTCAGCGCCTGCAACAGCGTGCAGGCGTTTACCTGCACACACACACACACACACACACACACACACACACACAACACACACACACGCACAACACACACACGCACAACACACACACAACACGCACACAGCTTTAGTCATTATTCAGCATTAAAACACAAAGTAAGAAACATAAAGATACAATCATTTGTCAGAAAACTCATATCCAGCGTTTACTGTAGTGTATGTGTGTATGTGGAGTTATTAATCTGCTTTAACACACACATGTGTAAGTTCATAAGTGGACAGCATTGCTGAGTATTTTCTGCTTAAAACTGCAGTGAACCAAAGACAGTCTCAAAAACACGGTTTGAAATCGCTGGTGTTTCTGACGTCACACACTACCTTGACCAATCAGATCAACGTGTGATCGTCAGCCAGTGGATCTCTGAGTGAGGGAGTGAGTGGAGGCGGGGGCTCATTTGCATATTCATAGAACCGTGTATACTAAATGAGGCGAGGGTGTCGAGTTACATTCAAGATGTTTTTATGGCATGAAGGAAAAAAACGTTTGAATATGTTATTTTGGTGATCAGAGATGAGTTAAGGAGTAAAAGTATAATATATAAGGGAGATTGCGTCATATTGTCCAGAACGATCCCTCTGGCCGCTTCACTAACGCTAGTTAGCAAGTTTTGTTAGCTTGTTTTTTAACAATGACTGGAGAAAATCCGATTTTATCTAAATGTGCGAGCTCACTCACTGTCCAGGACCGACTGTTCTTTGCATCTCCAGATCCTGTGCTGAACGGCCACGAACACGACTTGTGCGGTGCGACCCGCAGTTCTGCCGAGCCGGCGCCGACACCGCGGTGTGAAGAGCGACATTACGGTTTATTGACATATTGGTTTGTATTGGCCGCCTCCAGCTAACGCCGTGAGCTAACCGTGACGCCGGCTCGAAACTCGTCTGAAGCGGAAATATAAATGACTAGCATATAATCCCCTAAAAATATGAAAGCAATAAAAACATTCTCAAACTAAAATAATGTACATTCATTTTATTGAAATACATTTTTTTAAAGATTCTGTAATTTCTGACCGCCAGAAGAGGTTTTAATGGTGTGTGTGTGTGTGTGTGTGTGTGTGTGACGTACCGTCCTCATCCGCCTCCGCCCATGGGTGGAGGAGTGGGACCGGCGCCGTGGTTTATTCTTCCCATCCGTCTGCGTCCCGGGAACCCAGGAGGACTGCGGGAACACACAGAGTAAAGACAGAGAACAGGACACACACACACTCTCACACACACACACACTCACTCTCTCTCACACACACACTCACTCTCTCACACACACACACACACACACACTCACTCTCTCTCACACACACACTCACTCTCTCACACACACACACACACTCACTCTCTCACACACACACACTCACTCTCTCTCACACACACACACACACTCACTCTCTCACACACACACACACACACACTCACTCTCTCACACACACACACACACACACACTCACTCGCTCTCTCACACACTCTCTCTCACTCACACACACACTCACTCTCTCTCACACACACACACTCACTCTCTCACACACACACACACACACACTCACTCTCTCACACACACACACACACACACACTCACTCTCTCACACACACTCACTCTCTCTCACACACACACACACACACACACTCACTCTCTCACACACACACACACACACACACTCACTCTCTCACACACACTCACTCTCTCTCACACACACACACACACACACACACACTCACTCTCTCACACACACACACACACACTCACTCTCTCACACACACACTCTCTCTCACTCTCTCTCACACACACACACACACACACACACGTACCCTCTGCCGTCGCTGAAGCGTGATGATGAGCCGCTGTTTCCTTCTTTAGACAGATCTGGCTGAATCAGAGTCTGGAAGCTGAGGAGACATTACACAGGTCACAGGTCAGACATCACAGGTAAACTCCCTAGCAACCACATAGCAACCACCCAGAACACCATAGCAACAGCATAGCAACTTAGCAAACCACCCCAAGATTTTAAAACTACAACAAACTATTTCAAACTGAAAACTATATATTCTTCTATTCAGAATTCTGCCTTTTAAAACTTCTACTTAATTAAAACTATTATAAACTTAAAACCTTCAAGTTCAGACTTTATTTATAAAACTACTTCACCCCTATAAACGCCTGACTTACAGCGAAGTCTACTTCAAACGTGCTGGCCGAACTTGTGTTGCTAGTGCACCGGGCCACGTGATCAAACCCCTACACTATATTAATATTAATATTAGAGCGGAGAATCCACATGACCGAGAGCCAGAACCGTGCAGGTTTGCTTTTCTGTGGCAACTTTAAGCAATACCACATCTTGTGTTCACAGTTTGATCAGGACTCGTGTGTTTATGAACTTAGTTGCTTAATGTGCAGCTTCTTGGCAAGGTCTGCGATGACACTCACAACAAGCCGATGAACTCGACGGCGGTCCAGAAGAGCTCACCGAGGAACGACAGCCTCCAGGGCGAGCGGCTCCGGCTGTCCAGAACCTGGCCTGCACACGCGGGACAGAACAACACATATCATCACATCATAACACATAACATCACAGAAACATCATTCACAGTACAACACATATCATCACAGAACATCACAGTACAACACATAACATCACATAACATCACAGTACAACACATAACATCACATCATAACACATAACATCACAGTACAACACATAACATCACATAACATCACAGTACAACACATAACATCACATCATAACACATCACATCATAACACATAACATCACAGTACAACACATAACATCACATAACATCACAGTACAACACATAACATCACATAACATCACAGTACAACACATAACATCACATCATAACACATATCATCACATCATAACACATAACATCACAGAAACATCATTCACAGTACAACACATATCATCACAGAACATCACAGTACAACACATAACATCACAGTACAACACATAACATCACAGAAACATCACAGTACAACACATAACATCACATCATAACACATAACATCACAGAGATATCCTCAGGACGGAGATCGCGGATCCTCTGCGAACGCGCGGTTATTAATATTTAACACGTGACGTTGGCAGGTCAGCAAGCCAATGAACAGAATGACGCGTGAATATTCAAACTGACGAGCCAATAAGACACAAGATTACAGATGCGTCAGCTTCGTTTTCATTAATATTCAGGAGATGTGTGTTTACCATATCGTTCGTAACATTCCTACCCGGATATCATCGGTAACATTAACAAAACCATATGTTGGCCATAGCGGGTCGTGTCGATAGTTCTCACACACACACATTTAAGTTATATCAAACATCTCAGAGTGACAGGGAAACCAGCAGTAATGGATGTTTTCACAAACACGGTGACGCTAAATTACATATTTAGCCACGTATGACGGTTTGCTATAGAGAAGAGTGGTACATGTTTGCGCTACAAAAACAATATTTTTCTGAAAGAAACAAGGTTTGTTTTTAGCACTTACCATTCGATACATAAACCATCGTTGTTGCTGTTTAAACCGGATACTGTGGTGCACTTCCGGTTCTGCGCACTGCGTCGATATTCGGTCGTGACGTTTTCAATGGTATTTTACTATATATATATTCATTTTTTTTCATTGAATTTTCAAAATTACAGAATTCAATATCAAGTTCTTGACACATTTATTTTACACATTTTGTAAGTATAACTTGAAACACAACAATAATACATAATGTCATACAAATATGTGTTTTTTGAACACTGATTCACTGCCCTCTCTAAAACCATGAAGTCTGGTGCTTTCCTTAACTCACTGACTGTTGATGTGAAACCGCATTCTGTAGTGAAACTAACATCTGTCCTGTCAGAAACACACACACACACACACACACACACACACGACCGCATTCCCCTGCTCACTTCACAAGCTGTTCTGGTTATAAGAAAGAAAGAAGGATTCAAATAATAATGTCCAATAATACAATATTCAAGTGTTGTACAGTAGGTTAAACGTCAGGTAACAATACTGTGTGTGTATTGTGAAGTTAGTCAGTGTATTATTGGGTGTTTCTCTCTGAGCTGCTGTCAGTGGCGCTCATTTGCATATTCAACACCACAGGAAAATAAAGTCGTGTGGGAAAATTGCATTTAGGCTATTTAAATGAATTAATGAGAGAGACGGAGAGAGAGAGATTTATTAAGATTTACAAAACCTTCTTGGTGCTCACGATTCATAACTACACATTTAATTTATAATTCATGATTTAAGTGTTCAGATTTACATCATATCGTCCCGACTGCCAGAGTTTGCGTGTTCTTCATGTACATTACTAATGTTGTTGGCATTGCACGTCTCCTGTCGTGAAGCAGCAGAAGTGTAGAAGTGCAGAAGTGCAGAAGTGTTCCTCCACTGTCGAGGCTGAATAACACCAGTCCGTCCATCAGGGGAAGATGCTGCTAATGAGCAACTCTCCATTTCATCAGCTAAACGCACAGACTCCCACAAACACTGACATGTGGTGGAAGAATCGAGTTTTAAGTGGATTAGCACATTCATTTTAGGGGGGGGTAATGTCCTTTTCACAAGATGTAAAATAAGTCTCTGATGTCCCCAGAGTGTGTGAAGTTTTAGCTCAAAATACCCCACAGATATTTTTATATAGCATGTAAAAATTATCACAGTTTTTGTGTCTGTCCCTTTAAATGCAAATGAGATGCTGCTCCCGGGGGGCGGAGCTTCAAGAGCTGGTGTCAGAAACTGTTCAGCCTTTTATGTTCAAACCGGAGTCAGAAAGATGGAGAGACTCGAGAAGAAGATCAACATGTAGAAGAATCGGACATTTCTGAATGGTTAGTTGATGAATTTATGCAGATTATGTGTAGTTATCTTCTAGTCATTGATTAGCATATTCTGTCTTGATAATCTATAAACCGTGTTCAGGGGGCGGGGCTTATGTAAATGTTAGGGTTGGTGACGTCACTAATCCGGGAGGAATGTCGTGTAGTTCCTACCAGCCGTGTGTTGTAGTCCTTTTCTTTAACAGCAAATATCTCCCTTTGCTCTGAACTTTGAGCGTTGTAACTTTGCAGATGTTGTTTATGATCAAACACAACATTACACACTAACTACAGTTAGAAAACACAACATTACACACTAACTACAGTTAGAAAACACATTACACACTAACTACAGTTAGAAAAGTCAAATCATAATCACCCCCCCCCCCCCTTTAATACTTTTGAATGCAATATACAACCAAATAAACGAACACAGCCATACAGTCACGCCAGCACTAGACAGTTGCAGTGGACACATGAAGAGAAAGCTGTTGAGATGAGCTGTCAGTCGCGCGTGAGAGGGTCCGGCGAGATCTTGTTGCTCCTGCTGACGGATGACACTGTGGTGTCGCTCTCCGAGTCTCCCGGGTCTCCGGCCCACGGGTTTCTGCCGCAGAGGAGCAACGGCACGGCACGCTCCCGGAACTGAGGGAGTTTCAGACCAAACATATCAGCGGGAAACTTCCTAAACATGCTGATGATGTCTACTGTGTCAGTTCAGCGCTATCTGTGATGATCTGGTGATGAAAACACGAGTTCACGGGCTCACCTGTCGGTTCATGAGGATGTAGATGATGGGGTTGAACACCGTGCTGCTCTTGGCCAGGTACATGGGGACTGTGGCGATCACGGGGTCGATGTACAGGTCGGGGTCTAAGATCACAGACAGAGCGAATGCGGCGTAGGGCAGCCAGGTGAGCAGGAAGGCCATCACCATGACAACCACCATACAGGCCACCTGAGTCTCGGCCCGCGAGGTGCTGCCGGCCCTCGGACATCTCCAGCCGGCTCACCTGCACAGGTACAACACATCCACTGAGGAGTCCTGTCAATCATTTTACCATTGTGAATAGCCGAGGGTAACGGTTGCTTCACGACCAATTTCAAAGCTCCGTGCGATTGACACTAGGCGAAATGCGACAATCGTATGCGAATGCAGTGGAAAGGCGGCTTTACTCCGCGTCCTAACCAGAGGCGATGCGATAAGATTCCAGCGACAAATAATTTGTCTGTCCACACTAGACGTCACGCGACTGCGAGATGTGTAAAAATCAATCAAAACCTCGCGGCGAGTGCACAGCCAATCAGAACAGCGTGTGGACGGAGTCTCGCGGTGAGTGCACAGCCAATCAGAACAGCGGTGGGCGGAGTCTCGCGGTGAGTGCACAGCCAATCAGAACAGCGTGTGGGCGGAGTCTCGTGGCGAGTGCACAGCCAATCAGAACAGTGTGTGGGCGGAGTCTCGTGGCGAGTGCACAGCCAATCAGAACAGCGTGTGGGCGGAGTCTCACGGCGAGTGCACAGCCAATCAGAACAGCGGGTGGGCGGAGTCTCGCGGCGAGTGCACAGCCAATCAGAACAGCGTGTGGGCGGAGTCTCACGGCGAGTGCACAGCCAATCAGAACAGCGTGTGGGCGGAGTCTCACGGCGAGTGCACAGCCAATTAGAACAGCGTGTGGGCGGAGTCTCGTGGCGAGTGCACAGCCAATCAGAACAGCGTGTGGACGGAGTCTCGTGGCGAGTGCACAGCCAATCAGAACAGCGTGTGGGGCGGAGTCTCACGGCGAGTGCACAGCCAATCAGAACAGCGTGTGGGCGGAGTCTCGCGGTGAGTGCACAGCCAATCAGAACAGCGTGTGGGCGGAGTCTCGCGGTGAGTGCACAGCCAATCAGAACAGCGTGTGGGCGGAGTCTCGCGGTGAGTGCACAGCCAATCAGAACAGCGTGTGGGCGGAGTCTCACGGCGAGTGCACAGCCAATCAGAACAGCGTGTGGGCGGAGTCTCGCGGTGAGTGCACAGCCAATCAGAACAGCGTGTGGGCGGAGTCACGTGGCGAGTGCACGGCACCAGAGAGTAATCCTGACGGCACTCGCAAGAAAATGCATAACTACATAATCTAATTCATACATCATTTAAACATTATTCAAATACTAAAACAATGTTTGTCAAAGAATACGCTTGTTTGTTCACAGTTTGAACGTTCTTGTTTCCATGTTAAATTTCAAGATCTGAGGAGAATTATCCAGTGTTGAAAACCGTTTCTACAATAGAATCGTCGCGTGTCGGACCCGGTGTTAGTCTCTACAGTGTTCTGAGCGGGCGGGTCCCTACCTGTCTCAGGGTCCACAGGAGGCGGGCGTAGGACACGAGGATGACGGAGAACGGCAGGGCGAAGCACAGAAGGAAGTAGCAGATGATGTAGGAGACGTTGGCCCAGTCTCTGCTGTACCAGTCCGGGGCACAGCTGGTCCTCACGCCCTCCAGCTCGAACCGCCCCCACCCGAACAGAGGCGGTGTGTTCCAGAGGAACGACCAGAGCCAGGCCAGCGCCACCCCCGGCCACCGCATGCCTGCAGCTGAAGCTGAGCGAGCCCACGGGCCGGCACACCACCAGACAGCGCTCCAGCGCGATCACGGCCACCGAGCACAGCCCCGCGATACCTGAGCGAGAGTGTGTCACGCTTTACAGGGCTAGCTCACCCAGACATCAAACTCTGTCAGCGATTACTCTCCCTCATGTCCCTCCAGCCCGTAACACTTCCTTCATCTCCGGAACACAAATTAAAGATTAAATTACACTACGGGAACTCACTCAGAGGCACACACAGAAGAAAATTAATAGTTGAATAAAGTCGTTATTTTTGTTTTTTTTGCACACAAAAAGTATTCTGGTCGCTTGATAAACTGAAGGTTGAGCCGCTGGAGTCACTCGGACTATTTTAAACATTGTCTTTACTAACTTTCTGGGCCGGCAAGTTTCAATCACAACAGAAGCCTCTGGAGGAGTGAGACACTCTCAGATTTAATCACTAATATCTTCATTTGTGTCCCGAAGATGAAGGAAAGTCTGACGGGGAACAACATGAGGAGAGTCATTACTGACATTACTGAGTTTACACTTCTGGCTGATCTATCCCTTTAATGAGTACACACCGATTCAAACCAGGTTCACAGGGAAATCAATGATGTAAAGTTGTGAAATTTGCAGTAAAGAACAATTTTAACTCGCCAGCATTTCTTTTCTTTTCTTTTCTGGCCAGCCATCGCCAGCGTTTTTGATCATTTTCACAAAAGTTTCATGGCCCCCAGAATATTTTGTTGTATGAATATCGTAACATGCAAAAGAAAAGAACATGCTTTAAAAAAAAAAAAAAAAAAAAAAAAAAGTTTTATTCTTCATACATTCGTTTTTATCAACACTTGAATGTGGGTGAATTTCATAAAAAATCACCATTTTGAGCAAAAAGTTGAGACGTTTTTGTCAAAGTCTTCATCCGGAATGTATTCAGAGCGATGAATAAAACAAGGATGGAGATCGAGTTCATCAACAGCTCAAAGCTTCAGTCGTTAACTCTTCATGGTTCAACATTTCAGTCAGTAACATTAGGCAGTTTAGTTTAATATTGATGATCGTGTTAATTTTACAATAGCATATATGATTACATATGATATCGCTTGTTTCTGCTTCTTCTCCTGTGTTCTGATCTGGAGATTCAGTACTCGTTCAGTAGATAGCGTCCCCTACTGTATAGCAGTGAAAACACGGAAAGCCGTAAAAACTCGTCATTGGCGGGGAAAGAGTTAAAAGGACAATAGTGTTATTATTCAGCTAAATTCTGTTAAATTTTTGTTCAATGTTCCGAGCCTTTTGATAAAATACATTTCAAACATCAAGAAAGAGTCCCTTCATCAAGATCAGTGGTTCTGAACTGGTGGGAAGTGACCACGGGTCTGTTCTGATCATGGACCAATATAAAGCTAAATATAAATGATAATATCGAATATAACTAACCGTTTATACACTGTAAAAAAATCTGTTTAATTACGTTAGAAAAACAGCTGTGGTAGCCAGAAATTTACTGTAAAAAATACAGTTGCAACATTTTAGGTTTTACAGACTTAACTTAAATTTACAGTAAAAAAAACGTATTTCATTAACTAAATGTTAATTTATCGATCTATTAAAGTATTAATATCTGTTTTGTACATTTGTAATACATTGACAACTACCAATCACAGCGGTGATGAGAGTCACATGATGAATCAAAGCTTATCACAAGCTTTTCCACAAGAAAGGTAATACTAATATATAGAAGTATACCCGCCCAGAGCAAGATTCAAAGTGTTATAGGAATCCGAATGAACAGTAATTTCAATAAAGAGTTAAATAGAATAATCAAACATTCACCTAAATTTAACGATTAACAAACATCAATTAAACCCTTTTCATTTTTGGAGTCAGATGAAACAAAGAAAAACGTTTTTGCCATGCAGAAACCTTCAACCGTTTGTCGGAAACTGTTGTTGGCCCGATTGGGCAGAGCCTTTCACAGTCTTTTACCGTTAAAAACACTAGTTTTTACATAGTTAATGTTGGAGAAACTATTTCATGGTAAAAAAAAACACACACAAAAAGGTGTGCATAAAGGGTTAAAACACACAATAAGGTATGCATAAAGGGTTAAAACACACAATAAGGTGTGCATAAAGGGTTAAAACACACAATAAGGTATGCATAAAGGGTTAAAAAACAATAAGGTATGCATAAAGGGTTAAAACACAATAAGGTATGCATAAAGGGTTAAAACACACAATAAGGTATGCATCAAGGGTTAAAACACATAATAAGGTATGCATAAAGGGTTAAAAAACAATAAGGTATGCATTAAGGGTTAAAACACACAATAAGGTATGCATCAAGGGTTAAAACACACAATAAGGTGTGCATAAAGGGTTAAAAAACAATAAGGTATGCTTAAAGTGTTTAAACACACAATAAGATGTGCATTAAGGGTTAAAACACACAATAAGGTATGCATCAAGGGTTAAAACACACAATAAGGTGTGCATAAAGGGTTAAAAAACAATAAGGTATGCATAAAGTGTTAAAACACACAATAAGATGTGCATCAAGGGTTAAAACAAAAACAAAAAATAAGGTATGCATAAAGGGTTAAAACACACAATAAGGTATGCATAAAGGGTTAAAACACACAATAATGTATGCATAAAGGGTTAAAAAAACAAAAAAATAAGGTATGCATAAAGGGTTAAAACACACAATAAGGTATGTATAAAGGGTTAAAACACACAATAAGGTGTGCATAAAGGGTTAAACACACAATAAGGTATGCATAAAGGGTTAAAAACAATAAGGTATGCATAAAGGGTTAAAACACACAATAAGGTATGCATCAAGGGTTAAAACACATAATAAGGTGTGCATCAAGGGTTAAAAACATAATAAGGTATGCATAAAGGGTTAAAAAACAATAAGGTATGCATAAAGGGTTAAAACACACAATGAGGTATGCATCAAGGATTAAAACACATAATAAGGTGTGCATAAAGGGTTAAAACACACAATAAGGTATGCATCAAGGGTTAAAACACATAATAAGGTGTGCATCAAGGGTTAAAAAACATAATAAGGTATGCATAAAGGGTTAAAAAACAATAAGGTATGCATAAAGGGTTAAAACACACAATAAGGTATGCATCAAGGGTTAAAACACATAATAAGGTGTGCATAAAGGGTTAAAAAACAATAAGGTATGCATAAAGTGTTAAAACACACAATAAGTTGTGCATCAAGGGTTAAAACAAAAACAAAAAATAAGGTATACATAAAGGGTTAAAACACACAATAAGGTATGCATAAAAGGTAAAAAAATAAAAAAATAAGTTATACATAAAGGGTTAAAACACACAATAAGGTATGCATAAAGGGTTAAAACACACAATAATGTATGCATAAAGGGTTAAAAAAAAATAATAAGGTGTGCATAAAGGGTTAAAACACACAATAAGGTATGCATAAAGGGTTAAAACACACAATAAGGTGTGCATAAAGGGTTAAAACACACAATAAGGTATGCATAAAGGGTTAAAAAACAATAAGGTATGCATAAAGGGTTAAAACACACAATAAGGTATGCATCAAGGGTTAAAACACATAATAAGGTGTGCATCAAGGGTTAAAAAACATAATAAGGTATGCATAAAGGGTTAAAAAACAATAAGGTATGCATAAAGGGTTAAAACACACAATAAGGTATGCATCAAGGGTTAAAACACATAATAAGGTGTGCATAAAGGGTTAAAAAACAATAAGGTATGCATAAAGTGTTAAAACACACAATAAGATGTGCATCAAGGGTTAAAACAAAAACAAAAAATAAGGTATGCATAAAGGGTTAAAACACACAATGAGGTATGCATCAAGGGTTAAAACACATAATAAAGGGTTAAAAACCCTGCATAAAGGGTTAAAAAACAATAAGGTATGCATAAAGTGTTAAAACACACAATAAGATGTGCATCAAGGGTTAAAAAACAAACAAAAAATAAGGTATGCATAAAGGGTTAAAACACACAATAAGGTATGCATAAAGGGTTAAAACACACAATAATGTATGCATAAAGGGTTAAAAAAACAAAAAAATAAGGTATGCATAAAGGGTTAAAACACACAATAAGGTATGCATAAAGGATTAAGACACACAATAATTAATGCATAAAGGGTTAAAACACAATAAGGTATGCATAAAGGGTTAAAAACAAAGAAAAAATAAGGTATGCATAAAGGGTTAAAACACACAATAAGGTATGCATAAAGGGTTAAAACACACAATAAGGTATGCATAAAGGGTTAAAACACACAATAATGTATGCATAAAGGGTTAAAAAAACAAAAAAATAAGGTATGCATAAAGGGTTAAAACACACAATAAGGTATGCATAAAGGATTAAGACACACAATAATTAATGCATAAAGGGTTAAAACACAATAAGGTATGCATAAAGGGTTAAAAACAAACAAAAAATAAGGTATGCATAAAGGGTTAAAACACACAATAAGGTATGCATAAAGGGTTGAAACACACAATAAGGTATGCATAAAGGGTTAAAACACACAATAAGGTATGCATAAAGGGTTAAAAAAAGGTATGCATAAAGGGTTAAAAAACACAATAAGGTATTCATAAAGGGTTAAAAACACAATAAGGTATGCATAAAGGGTTAAAACACAATAAGTTATGCATAAAGGGTTAAAACACACAATAAGGTGTGCATAAAGGGTTAAAAACACACAATAAGGTATGCATAAAGGGTTAAAACACACAATAAGGTATGCATAAAGGGTTGAAACACACAATAAGGTATACATAAAGGGTTAAAAACACACAATAAGGTATGCATAAAGGGTTAAAACACACAATAAGGTGTGCATAAAGGGTTAAAACACACAATAAGGTATGCATAAAGGGTTAAAACACACAATAAGGTATGCATCAAGGGTTAAAACACATAATAAGGTGTGCATCAAGGGTTAAAAACATAATAAGGTATGCATAAAGGGTTAAAAAACAATAAGGTATGCATAAAGGGTTAAAACACACAATGAGGTATGCATCAAGGATTAAAACACATAATAAGGTGTGCATAAAGGGTTAAAACACACAATAAGGTATGCATCAAGGGTTAAAACACATAATAAGGTGTGCATCAAGGGTTAAAAAACATAATAAGGGATGCATAAAGGGTTAAAACACATAATAAGGTGTGCATCAAGGGTTAAAAAACATAATAAGGTATGCATAAAGGGTTAAAAAACAATAAGGTATGCATAAAGGGTTAAAACACACAATAAGGTATGCATCAAGGGTTAAAACACATAATAAGGTGTGCATAAAGGGTTAAAAAACAATAAGGTATGCATAAAGTGTTAAAACACACAATAAGATGTGCATCAAGGGTTAAAACAAAAACAAAAAATAAGGTATGCATAAAGGGTTAAAACACACAATGAGGTATGCATCAAGGGTTAAAACACATAATAAAGGGTTAAAAACCCTGCATAAAGGGTTAAAAAACAATAAGGTATGCATAAAGTGTTAAAACACACAATAAGATGTGCATCAAGGGTTAAAAAACAAACAAAAAATAAGGTATGCATAAAGGGTTAAAACACACAATAAGGTATGCATAAAGGGTTAAAACACACAATAATGTATGCATAAAGGGTTAAAAAAACAAAAAAATAAGGTATGCATAAAGGGTTAAAACACACAATAAGGTATGCATAAAGGATTAAGACACACAATAATTAATGCATAAAGGGTTAAAACACAATAAGGTATGCATAAAGGGTTAAAAACAAACAAAAAATAAGGTATGCATAAAGGGTTAAAACACACAATAAGGTATGCATAAAGGGTTAAAACACACAATAAGGTATGCATAAAGGGTTAAAACACACAATAATGTATGCATAAAGGGTTAAAAAAACAAAAAAATAAGGTATGCATAAAGGGTTAAAACACACAATAAGGTATGCATAAAGGATTAAGACACACAATAATTAATGCATAAAGGGTTAAAACACAATAAGGTATGCATAAAGGGTTAAAAACAAACAAAAAATAAGGTATGCATAAAGGGTTAAAACACACAATAAGGTATGCATAAAGGGTTGAAACACACAATAAGGTATGCATAAAGGGTTAAAACACACAATAAGGTATGCATAAAGGGTTAAAAAAAGGTATGCATAAAGGGTTAAAAAACACAATAAGGTATGCATAAAGGGTTAAAAACACAATAAGGTATGCATAAAGGGTTAAAACACAATAAGTTATGCATAAAGGGTTAAAACACACAATAAGGTGTGCATAAAGGGTTAAAACACACAATAAGGTATGCATAAAGGGTTAAAACACACAATAAGGTATGCATAAAGGGTTGAAACACACAATAAGGTATACATAAAGGGTTAAAACACACAATAAGGTATGCATAAAGGGTTAAAACACACAATAAGGTGTGCATAAAGGGTTAAAACACACAATAAGGTATGCATAAAGGGTTAAAACACACAATAAGGTATGCATCAAGGGTTAAAACACATAATAAGGTGTGCATCAAGGGTTAAAAACATAATAAGGTATGCATAAAGGGTTAAAAAACAATAAGGTATGCATAAAGGGTTAAAACACACAATGAGGTATGCATCAAGGATTAAAACACATAATAAGGTGTGCATAAAGGGTTAAAACACACAATAAGGTATGCATCAAGGGTTAAAACACATAATAAGGTGTGCATCAAGGGTTAAAAAACATAATAAGGGATGCATAAAGGGTTAAAAAACAATAAGGTATGCATAAAGGGTTAAAACACACAATAAGGTATGCATCAAGGGTTAAAACACATAATAAGGTGTGCATAAAGGGTTAAAAAACAATAAGGTATGCATAAAGTGTTAAAACACACAATAAGTTGTGCATCAAGGGTTAAAACAAAAACAAAAAATAAGGTATACATAAAGGGTTAAAACACACAATAAGGTTTGCATAAAGGGTTAAAACACACAATAATGTATGCATAAAGGGTTAAAAAAATAATAATAAGGTGTGCATAAAGGGTTAAAACACACAATAAGGTATGCATAAAGGGTTAAAACACACAATAAGGTGTGCATAAAGGGTTAAAACACAAAATAAGGTATGCATAAAGGGTTAAAAAACAATAAGGTATGCATAAAGGGTTAAAACACACAAAAAGGTATGCATCAAGGGTTAAAACACATAATAAGGTGTGCATCAAGGGTTAAAAAACATAATAAGGTATGCATAAAGGGTTAAAAAACAATAAGGTATGCATAAAGGGTTAAAACACACAATAAGGTATGCATCAAGGGTTAAAACACATAATAAGGTGTGCATAAAGGGTTAAAAAACAATAAGGTATGCATAAAGTGTTAAAACACACAATAAGATGTGCATCAAGGGTTAAAACAAAAACAAAAAATAAGGTATGCATAAAGGGTTAAAACACACAATGAGGTATGCATCAAGGGTTAAAACACATAATAAGGTGTGCATAAAGGGTTAAAAAACAATAAGGTATGCATAAAGTGTTAAAACACACAATAAGATGTGCATCAAGGGTTAAAAAACAAACAAAAAATAAGGTATGCATAAAGGGTTGAAACACACAATAAGGTATGCATAAAGGGTTAAAACACACAATAATGTATGCATAAAGGGTTAAAAAAACAAAAAAATAAGGTATGCATAAAGGGTTAAAACACACAATAAGGTATGCATAAAGGATTAAGACACACAATAATTAATGCATAAAGGGTTAAAACACAATAAGGTATGCATAAAGGGTTAAAAACAAACAAAAAATAAGGTATGCATAAAGGGTTAAAACACACAATAAGGTATGCATAAAGGGTTAAAACACACAATAAGGTATGCATAAAGGGTTAAAACACACAATAATGTATGCATAAAGGGTTAAAAAAACAAAAAAAATAAGGTATGCATAAAGGGTTAAAACACACAATAAGGTATGCATAAAGGGTTAAGACACACAATAATTAATGCATAAAGGGTTAAAACACAATAAGGTATGCATAAAGGGTTAAAAACAAACAAAAAATAAGGTATGCATAAAGGGTTGAAACACACAATAAGGTGTGCATAAAGGGTTGGCAGTGGATGCTCACCGAAGAAGGCGACGGCGAAGCCCTCCAGCACACACCCGGCCCGGCCCAGGCTGAAGTAGCCCATGGCGTTGGTCAGTGTGGTGGGCAGGCCTCCGCACACGGCACAGCCCAGATCCGCCACGGCCAGGCTCACCAGAGCGAAGTTCAGCGGCTGCCGGAGCGCCCTGTGCCTCAGCGTCACCACCACCACCGCCACGTTCAGCACGATGCCGAACACGGAGAACACACCGATGATCACCGCCAGGACCGTGTAGCCCACCCGTGGCATGATGCCCTCGTTCACGGCACTGCCGGCCACAGCGCTTTCCCATGCAATTATGCCCATGTTCTCCAACTGAACCCCACTGATGATAGGTGTAGTTGAGGAGAATGGCATATAACACTCTGCTCTTCTTATGTCTGAATATGGCCTGCTGGCTTACTGGGAAAATCCCCAGATCCGGATTGTGAATGGAATAATTCTGTCAGATTATGGAGATCTATGATGGCACTCATCTTGATTGCCGAATCAAACCTCATCTCAGCCTTATTGACCGATGACGTCACAGTCGAAGACATTTCGCAGAAGTTCATTGTGTATTAATCAAAGAGCCTTTCTTTTAACCTTCCTTTCATGAGATTAAAATGAGTTCGCCTGCCTTCTGGATCATAACAGTTCATTTGGCTAAACCCAAGATTGAGTCCTCCCTGCTTATGTGTTCCTGCACAGAGTGTTTTATTATGATTTATTATTATGATTTATGCGGCTCGAGACTTGAGAATGGATGGACTTTATCAGTTGTTCTGTGGTATTCCTGTGGTGTATTGTTGAGGTTGGGATACAGGGAACACAAGTGTAACCGTGACTAAGGTACGGTCTGGGAATCACTGGAGAGCTGCCTCAACCTGGGGTGTGTTGCTTCGGTTTTGTTTTTTCTATTGCAATCAACTTTATACACTCTAAAAAAATGGGTTATTTTTTCTACCCAAATCCTGAGTTGAGCCTTTTAGGTAATTTTTTTGGGGTTATTTTTTCAGTGTTTGTGTAGATTTTTGTGGTAACCCAGATCCTGAGCAGTGGCGGTCTTAACATAGAGGCATAGGTAGGCGGCAGCTTGGAGCCCCCAACCAACCTCAAAAACAGAAAAAGCCCCTTATCATTCATGAACGCTTCATGGTCAATTTTATTCATATTCTTTTGAAATACGTTGAAACGTTGAAGTAGTTGTTAAATTAATCTGTAAACATGAGTTCATGAATAAAGTACAAAAAAGAAAAAAAAAGAAAAAAATAGATCTAAAATTCTCTATCCGGTATGCTGGTTTAAATAAACAACCCAATTTTCAGGGTAAAATTAACCCAACATGTGTTCTGTCCTACAAAACTGGGTTGTTTTTAACCCAGTGTTTTAGAGAGTGTATATTTCACTGGTGTCTTCTAAAGCATATGGCCTGGTGCAACTGAAGTACTGCAGAATTGTGAGGTAATTAATCATCAGTGCAGAACCACTAGTGGTCGACATTTGCCATGTTTTAATGATCAGTAAGTTTTCCTGTTTGGAACTGGACATCGTACGGGACTTTTATTTTGAAAGTGATGAGAACGCCAGCGCCTGAGTGCCTGAACTCCTATTGGTAACAGTGTTTACTTTCTTAATAGGATTACAGCATCAACAGTTTCAATCTAAAGTTTTTTATATTCAATTTCAAATAATTTATTTATAATTTAGTAAATATTGTGTGAAATAAACATACATTTAATTTGTATTATATTGTTATGCATGTGTTTTTAAATGAAATAGTGTGATGTCATGTATATCAGCTTTATATGGGTCACCCTGCTCTCTAAGATATCAGCATCTGCCATGAATAATCAATATAGTTTGACCACTAATAACCCTGACATATGCAGTAGCTGAAGATACGGGAACTCTGCACCTCTGGAGCCTGAATAAACGCACAGTCATTTACTGGTGGCCAGTGTTTAACCGTCTCTTAACCTCTGCCCGTCCTAGTGCATATCTCAGTGTGCATGAAACTGGGACTCATTTTAATCAGATTTTCTTCATAGTCCAAATGACATCTTGTAACAGTGCAAACTTGACCCACATCTCTGCACTGGACCAGCGGGATAGAAAGTAACGCCAAAAACTTGTCAATGTGTTAATAGACAATTTTATTACATATATTTAACCTGAAAATGTAAAATACTCTTAAATGTAAAGCTTTTAGAAACAAAAAGTAATTTTATAGTTTACAGTGAAAAAAATAAAAAATAAAAAATCAACATTCCCTGTTTGACACTTTACATTTGATG